>JAJMFI010000580.1:0-34657 GCA_030574595.1 Ruyongia chambardii
AACTAATAACTAATAACTAATATTATGAATGTTCTTAAGTCCAAACTCCTTATAATTTGAAGAACGGTTAATGATCCATTATTATTCTATTAATATTCATTAATATTAATTTAATACTTAAAACCATCAGAAGACGACACCGTTATTCAAAAATTGATAAAGGTACACTACTTTTATCCAATCGCTCATAACCTTTTCAAGACTTGCGTTATATAATTTTTTTTCGTTCTTTATGGAGAGATTACCCGTCCCCTATTCAAAACAGAATAAAAGAATTTAATATGTATGAGTTAGTAGTGCAATAAGTAAAAGTAAAAGTAAAAGTAGAATATTAAACTAATGACAACTTCAGTATAGTTCATTATTTATTAATCAAATAAGCTAATTTTTTAATTGTATAGCGAACGATACAGATATGAACAGTAGAATCTATTACTTCTTATCTCTATATATCTATCTGTATATATTATATATATAAGAACTAATAAAATCCAAAATGATGAGAATATGTTTATCTACATATTATACAAAATTATACAAGATTTAATTTAGATTTGATTTAGATTTGATTACATTCTATTATTTAAGATTATTATATATTATATTCCATTCAAACGATAAGTGAATGATTAAAGTCATTCCTTTGATAAATATTTTTCATATACTATTTTCATTAGCTAATACTTAGTATTATCATCTTACTCTCAAACTGCCCCACAAATCTAAAAAATCGGTTCCGTCACAAATTTAGTAGCGACAATTTATTAAAATAACCAGTGGTGTTAAGATGTAAGCGTGGTATTTAGCAAATTGTTCAATTTGATTAGTCTAATTTATCATCAACATCATCTGTAAAAGTACTACTATTATAATTTTATTGCCACAATGTAAAAAATAGGTTAATAGGATAGTGCTTAGCAGTTACTATTAGAACACCTCTGTGATTTATAAATTGAGCAATAATTAATTAATTTTATTAACTGGGTGTATTGGTGAATTAATGCATAATAACAGTTCTTAAATCCACACTCATCTTATAGTAGTAAATATCCTCCTTTTACTATTGACGACCACTCTGAATTCAGTTAACAATCAGGTGTCACCAACGATTAGAGTGGCCAAACCATGTTTTTTTTTTTTTTTTTCTTGAATTCTCGTTTTTATTTTTTTTTTAAATCTTTTTTTTTTTTTTTTTAATTTTTTTTTTTTTTTTTTTTTTTTTTTTTTTTTTTTTTTTTTTTTTTTTTTTTTTTTTTTTTTTTTTTTTTTTTTTTTTTTAATCTTTCCAAGTTTTTTTATTTTTATTTTTATTTTTATTTTTAATTTTAATTTTAATTTTTTGTTTTTGTTGTGGGAAAACCTGGATTCAAAATCTGGTATAAATATATCATTACTTTCCCAATTTTTTCATTATATACACTTTTATTTGTACTGTTTAACTTTAAACTTCGTATATTCGTATACAATTCCAATCCCTAAATATCAATTCATTCAGGTATCATGTCTTCCATTCTAAAGGAAAGAGTTCGTTACGCCCCTTACTTGAAAAAGCTAAGAACCGCTGAAGAATGTGTACCATTCTTTAAAAATGGTCAATATATTGGTTGGTCAGGTTTTACTGGGGTTGGTACTCCAAAAGTTGTTCCTGCAGCTTTATCAAAACATGTTGTTGATAATAATTTACAAGGAAAATTAAGATTTAACCTATTCGTTGGTGCTTCTGCTGGTCCTGAAGAATCACATTGGGCTGAATTAAAAATGATTAAAAGAAGAGCTCCTCATCAAGTTGGTAAACCAATTGCTAAAGGTATTAATACTAATGAAATTCAATTCTTTGATAAACATCTTTCAATGTTTGCTCAAGATTTAACCTATGGTTATTACTTTAGAGAAAAGGAAAATAATATGTTGGATTATACAATTATTGAAGCTACTGCAATTGATGAAAATGGTGGTATTATTCCAGGTCCATCAGTTGGTGCTTCACCAGAAATGATTAGTGTCTCTGATAAAGTCATTATTGAAGTTAATACCGCATCTCCATCATTTGAAGGTTTACATGATATTGATATGCCAATTAATCCTCCAAATAGACCTCCTTATCCATATATGAAGGTTGATGATAAATCCGGTGTTACCGCAATTCCTGTTGATCCTGAAAGAGTTGTTGCAATTGTAGAATCTCAAACTTTAGATAAAGTTGGTCCAAATACTCCAAGTGATGAAAAATCCAAAGCAATTGCTGCTCATTTAGTTAACTTCTTTAGAGATGAAGTTAAAGCTGGTAGAATGCCTGAAAACTTACATCCATTACAATCTGGTATTGGTAATGTAGCTAATGCAATCATTGAAGGGTTAGCTGATGCTAATTTCAAACATTTAAATGTTTGGACTGAAGTCTTACAAGATTCATTCTTAGATCTATTTGAAAATGGTTCATTAGATTTTGCAACTACAACCTCTGTAAGATTAACTCCTCAAGGTGTTGAAAGATTATCAAATAATTGGGATTATTTATCAAAGAAATTATGTTTAAGATCTCAAGTTGTTTCAAATTCTCCAGAACTTATTAGAAGATTAGGTGTTATTGCTATGAATACACCTGTCGAAGTTGATATCTATGGTCATGCTAATTCAACTTGTGTTGCTGGTTCAAGAATGTTGAATGGTCTTGGTGGTTCTGGTGATTTCTTAAGAAATGCTAAATTATCAATTATGCATACTCCTTCATCAAGACCAACAAAGACTGATCCAACTGGTGTCACTTGTGTTGTCCCATTTGCCTCTCATGTTGATCAAACTGAACATGATTTAGATGTCATTGTTACTGAACAAGGTTTAGCTGATTTAAGAGGTCTATCACCAAAGGAAAGATCAAGAGTTATCATTAAACATTGTGCTCATCCAGATTACAGAGATATCTTATTAGATTACATTAAATACTCCGAATTCATCTGTGGTAAGAAAGGTTGGTTACATGAACCACATACCTTATCAAAGGCCTTCAAGATGTATGAAAACTTAGAAAAGAAGGGTTCAATGAAGGTTGATAGATGGGATGATTAAATCTTTTGAATTTTGAATATAATCAACAATTACAATCAATGATATTGTTCATTTTAGAAGAATTTATATTCATTACTTAACTAATGATGAGAAGGAAAAAAAAAATTTATGAAATGATAATTAATTAATTAAAAATTAAATTATAAATTGATTATTTATAGAGATATGATTAACAAACAAAAATCAAGCAGTTTATGTATTAATTGATATAACAATAGTATATAATTTTTTAAGTAATATGCTTTAATATAGCTGTAACAGAAAAAAAAAAAAACTGTAAGATTAGTAACATGATTAAAAGTATTTATGAAAGGTTGATGTATATATATTAATTATATATGGGATTTGTAGATGAATTATTTACATATATGTTACTTTGAATGCCATTTGTAGAGTATTCAACAATTTATCACCAAAGATATTGGAAAATAGTTTTAATCTTTGTAATAACCTATTATTATGATTTTTGCTTTTAAAGATTGTGAATATAATCATACCGATTAAGAGTAGAAATAATTTAAAATTTATCTTTGAATCAGGATTAAATTTAGAAAAGATATTTGTTATTGGTTGTATAAATTTATAATTTAATAATGATAAATATGTATCATGATTATTTTTATCTATTGATATATGTTTCTTGTTTGAATTATTGATTTTAGCATTATTTGTAGGAACAGAGGATTCAATTAATCTTGATTTCTTTAATAAATGTCTCTTTTGCTTTGATCCTTCAATTCTTTTCTTTTCTTCTAATCTCTTTTGTTTTATTAAACGTTGTTTCTTGATATTTGCCTCCTTTTGATCTTTTAAAGCATCTTCTCTAATTTTTTTATTAATTTCTTCTTGCTTAACCAAATCATCTAATTTTTGTAATAATTTCTCCTTTTGATTATCACTGAGGTATGAATTAGATTTGATTAATTCTTTAGATTCCCTAATTGAATTATTTAATTTTGGTAATAATGATAAGTAATAGATATCCAATAGATCAAACAATGAATCCCTTCTTGAATCCAACTGAATAGGTTCAGTATTCAATTTTGATAATATGGAGGAGTTTAATGAAAAGTATAGATCAATATCATTTCTTAATGATTCAAGATTTGTCTTCGGATTATGTAATTTGACTAACACTAATAGACTTATTAATTTTGGATGTACAGATTTATCATAATTTAAATCATTGATCAGTTTATTGAAAATTTCATTAGAAAGAATTAGTGAATCTATTTGAGAACTTATTGAAAAGTTATTGACATCTTCCTGATCTCCTGAAGATATATAATGTTGGGATTCATGTCCATATTCATATTCATGTTGGTGTTCTTGTTCTTGTTCATATTCATGCTCGTGATCATGTTCATTTTGATATTCATGCTTCTGTAATTTACTTGATGATAAAATATCTAATAAATTGAAATATAGTGACCATAGATTGACAAAAAATAATTCATCCTTTATTACATTACTATTATAATCATCAATAGAATGGGAAATTATAGGATTTAATATATTTAAAGCTTCAATAAATCTTCTATTAAGAAATAAATTGGTTGCTTTACGATATGATTTAGAAATACTTGCAAAGGAGTTCTTAGAACCGTTGGAATCAGTCAGATTAGTAATAGAATTCGTAAGAATACCACTAGTTGACAATATATTGATGATATTTTCCTCTAGGGATTTGTTACTAACGACCTCTGGAGATTCTTGTGTCATTGAAGTGTAATTTTAAGTTATTAGTTAACGTTAGATTGAGTATGTTTCTTTTTTCTATTATATTTTGCCCCAAGTTTCCAACTTCAAAAACCAATAGTGTTTGTAAAATGGCAGAATTCATCTTTATCTGAAGTGGTCGCATTTGTTTAACAGTGGTGTATTGTTAAGAGTAATAATAGATTTTATAGATATGATGAAGTCTAATGATAGTTATTTAGAATGATTCATAATTTCTTATAGATATATAAATTAGTTCTATTCTATGTAGAGCACTTACTGATAATTACAGCCATAGTTTTCGTACTATAATATATCCATTGCTGTTTGCTTCTACGCGCTTTTTTTCTATTTTTTTTTCTTTAACTATTGGAGTTGTTATAATATTCAATTGATAATTTTATTAGTACTCTGAGGTGAACACTGTCTTTCTTGATCAGAACCAATGTCAAAGTTAAGACTGCTCTGTAACCAGACTCATGCTGGATTATGCTCGAGCTCTATATCGACATTATTGGTTTCTAGGCAACCATTGTGTGCCAGCATTAAAACCACTAGATCCCAGATAAAGTTTTTATCGAATAGTGCAGTGAAATATAATTCTTCCATTAAATCATCATCACTTTTATCTACATCTTCTCAATATTCAAAAGTTAAATTTCCTTTCCAAAGAACTAATATCACATCTCTCTTTATTACGAATAAATCCTTTCAATTTATTCCTAATAGATTATTCTCCACAGGTAAACCAAAGCTAAAGGATTCTGTCCATGGTGATAGTGTTACTCCAAAGCAACTATCTCAATTAAGAATCATTAGAGATCTACTATCTTATCTATGGCCAAAGGGAAACTTCAATTTTAAGGTAAGAGTAGTCATGGCTTTAATTTTCTTAATCACTGCTAAGATCCTCAATGTACAAGTTCCATTCTTTTTCAAATCTATTATTGATGAAATGAATGTTGATTGGGCTAATGATGTTGGTGTTGTTGCCACTATTATCGGTGGTACAATTTTAGCTTATGGTGCCGCTAGATTTGGTGCTGTTTTATTTGGTGAACTTAGAAATGCAATCTTTGCTACTGTTGCTCAGTCTGCAATTAAAAAGGTGGCTAATAATACTTTTACCCATCTTTTAAATCTAGATTTGGGATTTCATCTTTCTAAACAAACGGGTGGTCTAACAAGAGCCATTGATAGAGGTACAAAGGGTATTTCGTATGTCTTAACAGCAATGGTTTTCCATATTTTACCAATTACTTTTGAGATCTCAGTTGTTTCCGGTATTTTAACTTATAACTATGGTATTGAATTTGCTGCTGTTACTTTAATTACTATGTTAGCATATTCAATATTTACCATAAAAACAACTGCTTGGAGAACTGGATTTAGAAGAAAGGCCAATAAAGCTGATAATCAAGCTGCCTCTGTTGCTTTAGATTCCTTAATTAATTTTGAAAGTGTCAAATATTTTAATAATGAAGCTTATCAAGCTCGTAAATATGATTCTGCTTTAAGTAAATATAGAGATTATTCAATAAAGATTGCAACTTCTCTAGCATTTTTAAATTCAGGTCAAAATGTCATTTTTACCACTGCATTAACTTCAATGATGTATATGGCTTGTCAAGGTGTTATGACAGGACAATTAACAGTTGGTGATTTGGTATTAATCAATCAATTAGTCTTTCAGTTAAGTGTACCATTAAATTTTTTGGGATCTGTATATAGAGAATTGAAACAATCATTATTAGATATGGAAACTTTATTCAATTTACAGAAAAATGAAATTATCATTAAGAATAAACCAAATGCTCCACCATTACTATTATCAAAGGGTGAAATTAAATTTGAAAATGTTACATTTGGTTATCACCCAGAAAGACCAATATTGCAAAATGCAAGTTTTATTATCCCTGGTGGAGAAAAAGTTGCAATTGTTGGTCCAAGTGGTTCTGGTAAATCAACAGTTTTAAGATTAGTTTTTAGATTCTATGATGTTCAAAGCGGTAGAATATTAATTGATGGACAAGATATTAGAGATGTTGATTTGGATAGTTTAAGAAGAGCAATTGGTGTTGTCCCTCAAGATACTCCATTATTTAACGATACTATTCTAGAAAATATTAGATATGGTGATTTAAAGGCATCTGATGAAGAAGTTGATAAAGTAATTAGAGAGGCCAAATTGGACACTTTAATCAAAGATTTACCTGATGGCCTTGAAACTATTGTTGGTGAAAGAGGAATGATGATATCTGGTGGTGAAAAACAAAGATTGGCCATTGCAAGACTATTATTAAAGAAGGCACCAATTACTTTCTTTGATGAGGCCACTTCAGCATTGGATACTCATACAGAACAATCATTATTAAAAACAATAAAGACAATTTTCAAAGAAAACTCAAATACAAATGTTTCAATTGCACATAGACTAAGAACAATTGCCGATGCTGATAAAATTATTGTTTTAAATAAGGGTTCAGTAAAGGAAGAAGGTACACATAAATCATTATTACAAAACAAGGATTCACTATATACCGAACTGTGGAACATTCAAGAAAATTTAAGCTTAGATGAAGAACAATTGAAGGAAGATGAAGATAGAGAAAATAAATTGGAATCTGATCCCAAAATAACCAATATCAAATAGATATCAATAACTGAAATATATACATACAACTAAATAGAAGCTACTCATCTGATTTCTTACTAAGATCCGACCATTCTAAAACTTCAACCATTACCCACTAATGTGTAGAATTAAATAAATTAATTTTGTAGCTATATTATTTATATAACAATGGGCCACTGCTGACTTACCACTAAACACTAAAATTTATAACCTACAATTAAATTGTCATATAATACTAATTAGTATTCATTAAGAATTCTCTTCTTATCAGAACATATTTTTAGTCAGCAACCTGCTTTTCGCTTTTGATTTGATTTCTTGCCCACACAAAGTGTAAACAAAAAAAAAAAACAATCATAAAATTTTTTTTTTCAGATTTGATTACTACTTAGCTCTTCTACTTTTTGGTCGTGTTAAGCTATTATTTATCATCTGTCATAGTATTGTTTTGAGTTAAATCTCCATTTTTATTTATTTATTTTCTGCATTCACCATATAATATCGATCCAATCAGTTCGGGGAGATCAATATTCCACATAATGTCTGCCAACATATTACCATATTCATGGACCATATATCATCATGAGAGACCTCTTACAAGTAATAACCAACAAGATTTTTTAACTTGTACTCAAAAATTATCCTTTCCAGTTTATGAAAATATTCCTAGTGCAGATCAACATCATGAAGAGTTTCAAAAGACTGATACAATTTCTACTTTAGAACAGTTCATTCAATCGTATTCCACCATTAAAAGAATCACAGATTTACCAAATAGAACTGAATTATATATCTTCAAACAAGGTATTCAACCAGTTTGGGAAGATAAACATAATGAAACTGGTTTAAGAATTGTATTCAAGTTCGAAAATTTCAAACCAAATGATTCGGAATGTGAATCTAATAAGAGAGTTGTTTACTTTTTTGAAAGGTTATTATTCAAGATTATTGGTGGTTCTCTAAATGATGACTATAATGAAAGTATCACTGGTATAGTACTAAGTATAAGACCAAGACTAAGAATTTCAATTTGGTTTAACAGTCAAAAAAACCAATTCCTTGCTTTATTTAATGAATTAAATATCCCAAATGATGAAGATGTTAGTATTAGAATTCATAATTGGGATGAAAAGTTAAAACCAAGATCAAAGACTAATTCAACTAACAGTAATAGAAATCACATTAATAACAACATCAACAATACTGTAAATATAACATCAAATAATGGACATAGATTCACATCCAATAATAGTGGTAATGGATACCATACTCATCATTATAATAATAACAATAACAACAACAATAATAGTAATAATAGTAATAATAATAATAATGATGCTCATCATTATCATACACCTAGTTGTTTCACTTCAAACAACCATATCACATCAGGTAGAAGTTCCACCACATCTAATAATGATGGATCTGGTGAAAATCTAACAGATATTGCATCCTCCATTTTAAACAGTCTTCAAGTACAATCAGATAATGCAGAAACCAAATCTAAGATGATAATATGGTAAGTGATAAATATACCATAATTAATAACATTCACCATAATAGAATCTTATTTATTTCAATAATTCTAATTACTGTTATACTGAATTATACAGTGTTACTATGATATCTACTTATTCTGCCATTTTACGTGCCAGTAAGAAGAATGCTAAATAATTTAAACATAAAAAATTATACAATGACTTGTTTTAAACTAAACAGTCTATTCAAGAATTTGTAACATTAAATATAACTAAGGATGTCTACTACTAGCTCATTGAAAGAAACTTTTGTGCGTAAATTGTAAAAAATTAACATTAATCTTTGTTATCCAATGCTAACTATTGAAAAACTGACTTCTCTTTTAGATACTTTACAGAGCCTCCTCTCCATATACTAATCCAATATCATCAATCTCAGCTGATGGAACTACTGCATTTTTGTTATTGACTATTGCGATCCTCCTCCTCTCCAGAATTGTTGTCAGCGTTTATGATGGTAAGAGTAATATACTTGTAAATGCTTCATCAGGTGCTTTGGCTTCAGTTTTATTCGGTTATGGTGTCATTATTTTTGCTAACTATGCTGGTGTCTATGTTTAGGCTTGATTCATTAGTGAAACGTGTAACAAATTGTAACTTTCAAATTTTTTGGTAATAATATTCTTATACAAACTGAGATGTAACTCTTATATATATATCATCTAATAAACTGAATATCGTCCATTAGATTATGCTAGTCTCATACTAGCATTGATTTAAACACACGAAGTAGTAAATTTCTTTAACTAAAATGTGGAATGTTTTTGTCTGGATGTTTTCCAAAGCTTTGCATAAAAATTTTTTTTTTTCAAGTAGAGCTAGCTCATCTTACTCTCATATAGTAAGCAAAAATTATTCTAGTTTATCATATTTGATCTCATAAAGTGATATAAGTAGTAATTGAAGATGGCCAAGTTAGTTCATAATGTACAAAAGAAACAACATAAGGAGCGTGCACAGCCAATAAGCCGTGCTCGTCTAGGTCTTTTGGAGAAGAAGAAGGATTATAGATTACGTGCGCAAGATTATCATAAGAAACAAGCAACGCTCAAATCATTAAGATCTAAAATTGCTACCAGAAATCAAGATGAATACTACCATGCTATGACATCGAAAAAAACTGATAGCCGAGGCATACTTATCTCTGAAAGAGATAATGAAGTTTTGAGTGCAGGTGAAATCAAACTATTAAAGACTCAAGATTCAAATTATATTAAAAATTTAAGAAATAGTGAGAAAGAAAAGATTAGAAGATTAGAAGATGAATTGATATTCAAAAGTGATGGAAAACATACTGTATTCGTCAACACTACTGAGGAAAGAGATTCTTTTGATTCAGCAAAGTTTTTCAATACAGATAAAAGATTACTAAACAATAAAGAAAACAGAATAAGGACTGAACAGCTAGAAACAAATGTACCAATAAACCCAGAACTAGATGAAACAATGAGATCTGCTTTAGACAAAAAGAGAATTAAAAAGTATGCCCAATTACAAGCGCTACTAGAGAGAGATGCTAAATTAAAGGAAGTAGAAGAAAGAATGGATATCCAAAGAGAAAGTATGAAAAATGGTAACAAAAAGAAAATTATCGATACTAAAGGTAGAACTACATATAAATTCAAAAAGGAACGTAAACGTTAAACTGCATTCTAGAAGTATTCACTTTTTTTTCTTTTATTATAATTGTATAAACAAAATATTACATAATATTTTACCTACAGAAATCATCTATTGTTTAAAGATAACTTTCCATTTCTTGATAGTAGAATCGTTACCACCACTAATAAAGCTATCTTCATTTATCCAACTAACAGTATTAACACCATCTTTATGGGAATTTAGATACTTGATGTTCTTCATTGGTTTATCAACCTGATAAACAATAATATTAGTATCTAATGAAGCTGAAACAACGTGATTGTTATCCACATTCCATGATATTGATTGAATTTTACCAGTATGGAAGGCCCATCTTGAAGTTATGACAGACTTACTTTCAACATTATATAAGACAATCTTACCTGATGTATCACCAACAGCTAAATATTCACCATTATGCGAGAAAGAAATGGCAGATGGCTGTGATATAGTCTTTTGCAAAGAGGCAACTTGTTCACCTTGACGATTAAATAAGAACACATCATTCGTAGTTGAACCAATCGCCAAATATGATTCCGAAACATCAATAGAAGTTGGAGTAAACGATAATTTTTTGCTTAAAATTTCACCAAATTCTTTATCAAATACATACAATGAATCATCTGTTATCAATGCAATAAAATCTTTGTAGCTCTTAATAGACTTTGGTTGACTTGGTAGTTTTAATTCGGATTCATTTTTTTTCAATATATCATCCCAACCAGCAGAGATAATTTCATCTTGATCCTGAACAATACCAACAACTAGATTTGAGTGAGACTTCTGAGCTGAAGCAATACCTTCAGCAGACCATTTCATGATTTTACCATCATAACTTCCGGTATAAATACCTGTTGAGGTAACAGCTGAAGCAGTAATAGATTTTTGATGTCCTTGGATGGTATTTTGCAATTCCAGGTCTTGAGTGAAAATATTTAAGTAGCCTGTCATTGATAACGAGATGATTTTGTCTTTAGTGGCAACAATACCAACTTGTTGATTTCCCAAACTCTTTGCGAAATTGTAGGATTTTAATTCTTCTAATTCAACGTTCCATAACTTGATCGATGAATCAGCAGAGCAGGTGACAAATTGATCATTTGAAATCCAACTCAAGGCAAATATAGTACCTTCATGGGCATTTTCTATCTTTTTCAAAACTTCACCTTGGAAATCGTATAAGATTAATGATTTATCACTACCAGCACTGACAGCTTTATCACCATCAATATTATATCTGATATCTTTGACAAAACTTGTATGATCTCTTAATGATTTCTCAAATTTAAATGGGACACCTTTAAATAAACAAATCTTCTTATCATCACCAGCTGTTAAGGCAAAAAATGGTCTTTTTGGTCTTAAAGTAACAGCATTAATTACAGATGCATGTCCTTGAATCTCACCAATAGAGTTACCTGAATCAAACAGGATGGCAACACCAAATTTTTCATTACCATCACCAACCACAATTAATCTTTGGTTATCATTATCCCATGCAATATCAGTGATCTTATTTAATAACTTGAATTCTGATTTAAGAGCCAATGAAGTTGAATCCCAAACTTTTATAGTACCAAATTCATCACCAGAAGCTACCCATCTACCAGATGGTGAAAAACGAGCAACTGTGGTGAGATAATTGTGTTCTGTGAATTGAATTGCCAAAGCTGAATTATCAACAGATCTTACGAAAACTGATTTACCAGACTAAATTAGGTGTACTGTTAGTATGGTGAACTGTTATGTTCTTGATTGAAGTAATGTTCAATTTTCATTACTTACTGGATAGGCAATTCTGTCTGAGAACTTATCATAAGTTAAGAATGTAGAGGTTGCTCTTGAAGTGTTTGGTAAAGGAGCCCAAGTGGCCTCTTCTGTGATGGACATTTTTATGTTGTTATATGTGATATTATTGTTAATTGAATGTGTGTGTTTTAACTTTTTTGTTATAGGGGTGCCCGACCTGTATACTGTTCTACGTATCACCGCGCGCAAAAAATGGATTACCCGTGCTGAACACCAGTTATATGCTACAGGCTAGTTGATAAATCTATAATGGCTACAAACATGATATTACGAGTATTGGGTAAACTGTGATATATTAAAAGTCTTTCTCATATATTTGATAGTATAATGACAGATTTCATGGTTTATTATACTATAAGCAAAATAAGTAGGTAATCTCCAGAATTAAAAATTTCAAATCAATAATGGACAGAAGTTACTTCTTATTCAAGGTAAAAAATAAAACAGCGACAACACCAATAATACCAGCAACGGTAGGAATTAGGGCTTCGTTGGCAATCCCTGGAATAATAGAAACTGGCGCAGAGTTAGTACTTTTTCTAGCTGGAGGATGCTCGACCTCTTCATGTGGATGATGGACAAACAAATCAGCTTTATCAGCTTTACCTTTTTGTGCTATAAGTACACAATCTAATAAATCTTGATCATTAGTAATAGATACAATGTCGTTTTCATCATCAGTATAACTTATTAGGAAATCTTTGGTGACTTTAGATAGTTCATTTTCATTTAGCTTTGATGTAATTGAGTCTTTCAAGGCTTCAAATCCATCAGCTGGTCTGATATTGATTCTATGTACTCTATTATTTGGAGACTTGAATTTGAATGTGAAGAATAATGTACTATTTATACCAGTTCCATTAGTTGATTCATTTGTTACAGAAATAGAATCATTTGGAGCAATGGGTGATTCATTCAATACAAATTCATTAATTTCACTTTGACTTATATCTGGTATATTCAATTCTGAATGTAGCGATTCGGTGTCATTATCTAATGAATGCCAAAATTTATTCCAAGCAGGGCCTTCAGATTCTTCGTCATCATTTCCTGTCTTCATTGTAGATATTTGACTCAATGTTGAATACGTCAGTTTCAAAACTTCAACTATACCAATAATTTCATGATGACCTTCTTCTTCATCTGCTACTGGCAAATTTAGGTAGTGACCAACAAACATTTTTCTCAAGGCAGCTTGAATAGACAATTCCTTTGGAGCAACATCTGGAGAAGCTGTCATAACTCTAATTACTGAGCAAGTCTTTGGATCTAAGCCAGCTGCAATAACCCTTAATACAACATCTTTTGAGGTAAATATACCAGTGACTTCGTCATTACTGTCTTTAACCAAAACAGCAGTTGTATGGTTTTCTTTCATTAGACATGCAGCTTCGAAGACACTTGTTTTAACGTTAACATATGATGGTAAAGTTGTCTCATCAAGAACAGATTCCAAAGTTGGCCCATTCATAACAGATTTTAAGTTCTCGAAATATTTAATAACATGTGATGGCTGTTGGGCACCACCCATTTCAACTTGAACACCTTCTAAAGCTTCGTATAATTTCTTAGATGATTCATACATTCTTTCTAGTTTTTCCATAGCCTCTTGATAACATTTGGTGATATCTAGAACTCCGATAATTTCGTTATTTTTTAATTCATCCAATATTGGTAAATGTCTAAATCCCTTTTGAACCATTAAATTAAGAGCTTCTGATGCAGGAGTTGATGAAGTAGCACACAGAGGGTTTTCAGTCATAATCTGATCAATTGTAACACTTGAAGAGTTTAGACCAGCACCGACAACTCTGAAGGCTAAATCTTTAGCAGTGAAAATCCCTAATAACTTTTCTGAATCATCAACAACTAAGATACAATTTTCCCTCTTAGCGCCCATCAATTGTGCAGCTTCATAGACAGTATATGAGGGTTTACAAAGCACAGCTTCAGATGGTCTCAGCGATAACACAGTACCTGGCTGAGACGATCTCAAAGATTTTTTCTTTTGAGATGATAATTTAAAGTTCTTCTTACTCAAGTTATTTTCAACACGACGTCTGATGGCCTCATCTCTCTTTGATTGTCTTTTTCTACTTTCTAGCATACCATCCATTGAAGGAGCAGGGGAGCCTCCATATCCGGAGCCGCTAGATGAAGTAGCTTTAGTAGGGGATCTCAAAGTTGACATTGTAGGTTTGATTGGTGAGTCCATTTGGAGTAATAGTAGTCCTCTATAAAATAGGGTAGTAAGTTATATTTGCAAATATCAGATCAAAAAAAAAAAAAAAGTTGAAATCAAAACAAAAACAAAAACAAAAAATCAAAACAATACCGGATTTCCTTATTTGGAGATCCGACGTTTTTAGAATTTACTAATACTTTAAGTAAGTACATTCACCACAAATAGTATGTATCTGCTTCTACGCTATTCTCTACTGATTGTAATAATACAAAAGTCAAAAGTTGCTTTGATCGTTGAATATCTATATATTAAGGTTATTTTATAAGTAAATTTCAATATGAAGAATTGCTTTTCTCTTTTTACTGAGAGAAATGCTATTTGATGTCTACCATATACTCTATCAGTCATTCTGCAAAAGTTCAGCGGCTAGATTAAATTTTTATAAAAGGTTAAAAAAATCCTTAAATTTGTTAAATTATTATGATTTGGTATAAGAGATATTTTATTTGTTCTTCCTTTGAGGTAAGCGTATTGAGCTTTATAGAGGAAAGCTATCGTGACCAAATTACTAGTGCATCTTTGTAATTGGTTCATCATGGTACTTAACAATCTTTATTCTTTCTTCAAAAGTCCTATGATTAATATTTTTGTGGATAACCCTGTTGCTCAATATATTGATCAAGTTGTAAGAAATTTTATCGTTGATAGTTTGCAAACTGGCTTGCTACCAAGACATGTTAGTTTTATTATGGATGGTAATAGAAGATATGCTAAGAATCGAGGTTTACAAGCTTCGGAAGGACATGAAGCTGGTTCAATATCTTTGGTGCAAATCATTGATGCTTGCATCAGAGTTAAAATTCAACATGTTAGTATATATGCATTTTCAATTGAGAACTTCAATAGGGATAAAGAAGAAGTTGACATCTTATTCCATCTTTTGACTGAGAAGTTGAATGATTTTGCTTCTGAGAGTGGCAAGTATCATGAAGATGTTCAGATCAGAATCATAGGTAATAGATCTCTTATCCCTGAGGAAATTAATACAAGGTTGACTGAAATTGAAGACAAAACTAAGCAATGTACTGAGTTGATATTAAACGTCTGCTTTTCATATACATCTAGAGATGAAATTAGACATTCGATATCAAATATTATTGGGGGAATTCAAACTGGTAAATTTGGTTTATCTCAAGTTGACCAGAAATTAATTGAGGATAACTTCTATTATGGGCCTGATACAGAGCCAGTTGATATATTGATCCGAACAAGTGGACATACAAGATTAAGTGATTATCTTATCTGGCAAGTTAATGATGGTGCTTCAATCGAGTTTGTCAATGAATTTTGGCCAAGTTTCACTTCTGTAAAATTTTATTATATATTATTGAAATGGGGATTTAACAAATCGATTCATCAAAGAATAAATGATTTTAAAGCTGTTAAACAGAAAACTGCTCAGAAATCGAAGAAAAAGGTAATAAAGCTAATTTCATTGAAAAAATCTCCACCATTGGTAACTGTTATGGGTGACAAGACAGACTAAATAAAGGAGTAAACTGTCGCTTCAACTCTTTTAAAAGATCATCAGTTACATCAAACCTTATATATGAATAAATATTACATCATTTTTGCTGTACCTACTTCTGAGAATAGTTCAATTGCATCGATCTTCGGTACCTTGGCTTTGGGGCAAGAAGTACTGTAATCCTAATCATATTTGACTTTGAAGTATAAAATTAATAATTCCAGTGTTAATCATTTAAGCTAAATTATTTAGTGCACTATAATAATTATTATAAGAGAGTAATACAGAAAGCTAGTAAACTTAGTTTTAGAGCCGTACAATAACAAGGATGATCCAGCCAGTAAAATTGGTCATCGATGTGTAAGTTATAAATATGCAAGAACTTACAAGTTTGATCCTAGAAAACAACCAAATTATATCGGTATATTTTGAAGATGATTCATTGTTTACCTATATGATTATACTCTCCAATATTTTCCTCTTCTCTCGCTTTTTAGCTTCAAGTTTCGTTGCATCATCTATCTTTCTTAGATAAGCATTAAATACTACAACTTCCGCAACCAATACCAATATACCAAAGAACAAGCATAGTAGAACACGTTTCGCTAGACCAATATAATTCTGTGTCCAGTACCATATAGCATAAACAACAGAGACGACACTAATTAAAATATTAAAGATAGTAGTTATTTGATTCTTCAGATCTTTAGCAATTTCTGCAGGAGTTAAATAATCATCATCAACTCTAATTTTATCCTTGTTGATCATTTCTTGATATTCAAGTTCTTCATGTTTATATCGAAGCTGTTCCAGTTGATCTTGAAATTCTTTTGAGTATTCTCTTCTTTTTGGTTTCTCAATATATGGGGATAAACCTTTTAAGAATGTGGATATAGGAATATCTTTAAAATGATGTCTATGCAGATAAATTAAATCATGAGTAGTAATCCATCCTCTTTGTTTGATAACAGATCCATATTCCAAGGTCTCTATTCTCTCTTGTATATTGCATGGTATTATATACTTCATGCTTGATGTACTGTCGATTATTATTAAATTATAATTTATGATTCAATTTGAGCTATTGTAACTACTTCTTCTCACTAGAATGGTACTAAAATTCGAGTTCCGGGATCAAAAATAGTCGAAATTCAAGCCAATTTTGAAAAATTGAAAAATTTTAAAAATTTCGACATTACACTAAGATACAAAAAACAAAGAAATACCTGTAAATCATACTTACTTTAGAGTAAACATTTATATGATGCTTTCCACAAAGTTTTTACAGAGAAGAGTCAACTACAGACTACTGCATACCTCTAATAGAACCCCTTCTGCTCTTGATTGGCTAAATTGGAGAAAGAATAAAGAAGAAGCCGAAGTTGAAACTGTGAAGAGTGAAGAAGATGCCATGAAGGCTGCTGTTGAAAAATCTGAACAATCAAATGATCTCAAGAAATTAGATAACATTGAATATATTGGTGTTAAGAACTATGACGCAAGACAACATCAGACTGAAGAACAAAGAATAGGAAAATTCAAATTTGAACCATATTTCCCAAGTACTAAACCTCAACTAACACTCGAAACCTTAATTACCAACATAGAGAATATCCATACATCACTAACAGGTTTAAAAGGCTTAAGCACTTCAGAAATTTCATTAGAGGATTTGAATTTAAGATTTGAGTTTTTCAAGCAACTACAAAAGAGTACCGGTATCTTTGTACCAGATGCTATAATAACAAAATCTGAAAGTTTAAAACCAACATTAAAATACTTCAATAGTGAAGTTTTCTCAGGTAGATATGTTAAAAGAGACCCAGATAATGTCTTTATTGAAGACTTACAATTTACTGCCCCAAATATTGCTATTAAACATTACTCCTCAGAAAAGACTAAGTCCAAGATACTTGATCAATTATATGAAGAAGCTAGTAAGACTTCCGAAGAAAAGATTCAAAAACAACTATAATGTCATAAAATTATTGTATCATAACAAAACAACATCTATCTTTCCCTTGCTGGAAAACTATATCAAATTTAATCGAATATAAAATAGAATAGCCAGAGTATAATTTTTTAATTTTATTTTAATGACCTCTGACGTTTTCTTGCCCTGTATATAAAAAATACACAAGTCACATTGACATACAAAAATCGTTCACAGTGTCTTAATTTACTTACTAGTTAAAAAATAACTATTCGTATAACGATTAGTCCTACGAGTGATAACGCTTCAGTTGTAGTAGCACTCAGTAGTACCATTCATAGTTATGTGCCCTTGAGATGTGTTCCTACCAAAAATAACACTTTTCCACAAAAATTGTTATCAAGATTAACACAATGCATTTAGTTGGCTCCACAACCCAATCAATTTAAGTAACCTTCAAGTCAGTTCTCAAATCACAGAATGCCAGATAAGGATAACGATATAATTGTTCCAGAATATTTACTCAAGACAGCCTATGGTGAAAGGCTAAACAAAAAGCTGCGCACAAAAACTAGTTTACAACTTTCAAATGTAGCAATTACCTCAAAGCTAAGTGTTTTAGGTGTTCTAGGTACAATGCCTTCACGCTATCAAAATATAGAATTTGATGCCCAATTAGCTGCTATGTATGGTACAAATAGAAGAGATAGCAGTAGTAGTCAAACTTCTCCAAGGGGTATGAGAATTAGAAGCGATACGTCAAGGGGGTTTCAAGATGATGTGCCTGAAAATGAGCAAAGCGCATATGATCCTGATCTAATACGCCATGAACCAGAAGCATTTAACGAAGATACGATGGATATAGATAACCCAAATGATGATGGTGAATCAAATGCGTATGAACTAGCTGGAGGTAACAGTGGGTCAGAAGACACAGATGATCAATCAATTAATGATGAATCAATGGATGACGCTGACTATGCTGATCATGAAAGAGAGAAAGTCAACAAAAGATCAAAATATTCAAGATCAAAATCAATTAGTGGTGACGCATTCAAATATAGCTTACCAAGTAAATGGGACTCAACTACAGAAGCACAACAGGTTAATTTAAAGATGACGAACAATGGTCTTTCCTTATCAATGCAGTTAGATGGCAACAGTTCAGCAAGTTCTGGAAGTAAAATGTATCAATTCTTTGTTGCAAAAGCTAATCATTCAATACCAATTAGTGTCGGAGCCTTCTACTATGAAGTTTTGATTACATCGACGCCAAATGCAAATCAATCATCAGATATTAGTATTGGATTCATGAATTCAAATTTGATGGAAGTTAATAAGATGCCAGGATTGGAAAATGGAAGTTATGGGTTGAATGGTTCAGATGGTTCAATTAGCTGTAACCAATCGGTTAATAAAAAATATAATAATAAATTTGGTAAAGGTGATATAATTGGTTGTGGGGTTAACTTTATCACAAAGTCTATATTTTATACAAGAAATGGTGTTTATTTAGGAGTTGCATTTAGTGACATTTCTAAATCTTTGACGCCAATCATAGGGTTGAAAAGCGCCAATTCAATAACTGCGAATTTTGGTACTCATGGTGAAGAATTTATCTTTGATATATGTGGTTACATTAACGAGACTAAGTCTAAAATATTAAATGAAAGAATCTTGTTACCACTTAATGGAGATGGAAATACTAGGATTGGCTCTGGTAAAGTAAATTTAATGGACGATAAAGATTTAGCTGGATCCTTGGTACATTTGGTTGGTTCTTACTTCAATCATCTTGGGTACGTTGATCTTAGTAAAACGTTTTTAAAAGAGGTTAGAGCCCAGAATGATAGCAATGATAATTTTGTCAATATAGGAAGTATTAGGAATATTGAGTTTTTATCTAAGCAAGAAGAAGAAAATCTGATAGTAAGACAACAGATAAGAAAATACCTATTTAGTGGCGATATTGATTCTACTTGCAAATTGACTAACTTAAAGTTTCCAAAAGTATTCCAAGAATCTCCTGAAATTCTATTTAGATTAGAGTGTTTCAAATTCATTCAATTTATCAAGAGAGGTTCAATTACTGAAGCGGTCTCGTACGGTCAGAAATTAAAAGGTATATATTCTAGCAAAAATGTCAAATTCCAGGATCATTTGAACGACTTGTTCAGTTTATTAGCATTCGAAGATCCTATGGAATCCAAAGAATTCAATTATCTATTGAAGGATAGTGAATTAGTTAAACTAAGTGATGAATTGAATGCTGCTATATTGAAAGGATTGGGCAAGTCAAGTATATCTGACTTGGAGGGGCTGATCAAACACACTAAGGCTACATTGCATTACTTAAATGAACAAAATCAATTGGATAGCTTGTTGATCACAAATGAAGATTTTGGAATATGATGAGTTATAACAAATTCTTAACTGGGATCCATAGATCCATATATATACATATAATAACAAATTCTTAACTGGGATCCATAGATCCATATATATATATATATATATATATATGTATATATATGTAACCGTGTTCATATAAAATACATGAATTTAATGACTACTAATATAATAAATGGAACTGCATTGCAAATAATTCGTAAGATTAAAAACCAGATAATGAATCTGTCACTCGGTTTATTCTAGTAATTATTTTCACGTGTCATTAACTCTTTAAAACAGCAAACAAATTAACTCGATTGCTCCGCTCTATTTAACTAATCAATAACCAATTGACCTTTAAAGATTACAATTGAAGGTCTAATATGGGTTCAATTCTATATAGGCCATATATTAAAAGGTTTTCAAGAGATGGTTTTATAAAATTGAGGTCCCTGCATACAATATCTCATACTAAAACCTCACTTGTAATACCCAAATTTAATAAGACCAGATTAATACTAATAACTTCCATCTCATTTACATCAATAATAACATACTCCGTATTCAACAAGAATAACCCATTGAGAAATGATACATTGATACCATTCAAGGGCTCAGATACATACGAAGGTGGTTTGTACATTTCATCTCAAAAGGAGTTGTCACATGATAAGGAGCAGAAGAGAAAAGACAAACTTACAAAATCAAAGATTTGGTATTTATACAAAATTAAATACTTGCTGAATGATTATATATGGGAACCAATTGTTATATTTGGTAGGTTCTTTGAATTAACATTCATAATATTCTTGCCAATAGTTATAACTATTCCCTTGAGTTGGTTTGGTAAAAGGGATCTAAGATATCACAATGAAAGATCAGGCACAGTATTATGGTACAAAATCTTGAGAATTAGTCTTGAGAAGGCAGGTGCATCATTCATAAAGCTAGGACAATGGGCAGCATCAAGAACTGATATTTTCCCTAAACAGATGTGCGATGAGCTGGGTAAGTTGCATTCAAACGCTAAAAGCCATTCTATTAGTTACACAAAGAAAGTTCTATCGGAATCTTTTGGTTTACCGTTTGATCAAATATTTGAAGAATTCAATGAAATTCCGGTTGGTGTTGGAGCAATAGCACAAGTTTATTCCGCTACATTATCTAAAAAAGTATTGGAAGATTTCAATGAATTTGATCAATATAAGAAAAAAGAAAAGAAAGATATCTTTAGTAGAATTCTAAATGAAAATGATGAAGAGATAAAGCCTGAACCTAATCAAATGGTGGCTATTAAGGTAATACATCCAAATGTGGAAATTACTATCAACCGGGACTTAAAGATTATGAACTTTTTTGCTAACTGTATTGATGTAATACCAACTATGGAATGGTTGTCATTACCAAGTGAAGTTGAAAATTTTGGAATGTTGATGAATTTGCAATTAGATTTGAGAATTGAAGGCCTTAATTTAAAAAGATTTCAACAACAATATTCCGATAATCTATTTGTTAATTTCCCAAGACCGTATTTAAAATTTTCCAATAGATCAATATTAGTAGAGGAATACATTGATGGTATATCAATGTCTAAAATATTGAGTTTAAAAGATAATCCTGAATTGAATAAGGATATCACTAAGAGATTAAGTGATAAAATTATGGATTCATTTTTACAGATGTTGATCTTGAATAATTTTATTCATTCAGATTTACATCCAGGTAATATATTGATTAGATTAATAAAGACTAATAAACTAGAGAATAGAAAGTTATCGAAAGATTCAGAAATTGAGGAAATTATGAGCAAGTTAAAGCTTTTTGAAAAGCATGATGATAAATCAATGATAATGGCATTAAACAAATTATATAAGGATGGGTATCTTCCAGAGGTATGTTTCATTGATGCTGGTTTAGTTACAGAACTGAATGAAACTAATAGAGTTAATTTCATTGCCTTATTTAATGCATTAGCGGAATTTGATGGTTATAAGGCAGGCGAATTAATGATTGAAAGATCTAAAACACCAGAAACTGCTATTGACGAAGAATTATTCGCTTTAAAGGTGGAAAGATTAGTTGATAAGGTTAAACAGAGAACATTTACATTTGGTACGGCAAGTATTGGGGATTTATTGGATAAGATGCTTTCAATGGTTAGAAGGCACCATGTTAGAATGGAAGGAGATTTTGTTAGTGTTGTTGTAGCAATACTGTTACTTGAAGGTATTGGAAGACAATTAGATCCAGAATTAGATCTATTTGCAAGGTGTGTATATTTTTCTTTACTTAATGGCTTTCCTGAATAGTTCAACTAACTAACCTAAACTCTCAAACTTTAGTTCATTACCTATTCTACGACAATTAGGATTACACGATGAAGGAGGTATTGTCAGTAAGGGTGATAAGGTCGCTATGCTTAAGGTCTGGTTGACATTGGAGGTTCGTCAATTCATAAACCTAAGTTCACAAGATGTAAGTATATTAATTTGGTTATGGAATAATTCAATATAATTATTTTTGTGAAGTTCTTCATACTAACAACAATTAATACCCACCGCCACAAATTCAGATCTACAAGTTGGTGAAGTCAGATGGATTCTGCCCAAATTACTGAGGACTATTGACAGCAGGAAGTAGACAGAATATTGCTCGAATATGTATGAGATTGATGCTAGTATAGCGTAGCTTCTATCCATTTTGTACACACGTGTCTCTTAGTAAACGTTCCTCTTATTAGCAGTATTATTTACTTGTATTCTCACAGCAATTTAGTTTATTATAGGGGAATAAATGTATAAATTACAGTAAAAGCGACATATTAAGAATTGAGGTTCATAGTGGAAATTAACAATTGTTGTAATTTGATCAATATACTTTCTATACAACACATCTTCAACAGCTTTACTTTATTACCCCCTTTCTTATTGGTTTGCGCTTTTCTGTTTCGTTAACAATTATTCAATTGACCAACTTGGTGAAATTAAACAAAAAAATTCAGCACAAAGCCAACTCGAAAACAAACAGACAAGTATATAGTTTAATCCCTCTAAGGTCGACTTACTTTTCAGACAGATCTCTAAGATGAAGTTTGGAAAGACTATTATCAGTCACCAAGTTCCTGAGTGGAGCACATACTATTTGAATTATAAGGATTTAAAAAAACAAATAAAACAAATTGCTCAGTCACAAAGAGTTATTATACAGGAGGTACAAGATGAAGACACACGGACTGGTCACAATAAATTAGAATCAGGAGGATTACCATATGTACCAATTGAGAAAAAGGATACACTAAACAATTCAGCTATCAAGGATAAGTTAGCTACTTTTTTTTTCTCTTTAGATAGAAACAATGAAAAAGTTGATGACTTCTTTGTTAAACAATATACTGAATATGATAGAAGGTTTAAAAAAATCTCATCCATAATTCATTCATATAACGGAAATGTTGTTGATCTGGACCTGGAAGAATTGGAAGAAATCATGGGTGTTCTTATAGACCTTAGATCTTGCTTTAGAAATCTTAAATGGTTTGCTGAATTGAATAAAAGAGGGTTTATTAAAATTTTAAAGAAATTAGATAAAAAGACATCGACAAGTCAGCAGAATTCTTATTTTACAACTAGAATCTTACCATTATCATTTGCTGATGAAAATAATAACAATATTGTAAGATATCTAGGCTCAATTAATGAATTTTTAAACACAATATCTCCTCATATTGATTCCTTAAGATCTCAACAACAGGATAATTCAACATCCAATAAAGATCAATATTCAGAAGATCCAACATCATATTTCAATAGATCAACTTCAGTTGTCACTGATAAATTTACTAGATATATCAAGAATGATGATTCAGATACTCTATTTGCTCAATTAATTCTGGAATACCGCTCCATGATTTTGGTTCCTAGTAAATTGATGATTTCATTACTAAATAAATCTGCACTGGCTGGCTCCCAATCTTGTATGAACAGAATATTGGGATCTGTTACTTCATTATCTGATCCTTCTGATATTAGTGGTAAAAATTTCTTTCATCATCATGTTATTGCTCTTGGTAAGCAAGTGCAAATTGCAGAATTAAAGGCCCAACAATCAACCACTGCTTTGCTGCAATTGGAGGTTAATTTAACTCCAGCTACTCCTCCTGATTCATTCAACAATAGATTAATTGGTGCATTTGGTCCAGATGGTATCAATTCTAACGATTCTCCATCATCATTACTATTTATCTTATCTCATTTACCTCCTCATCTGAGACCTGCCTTATTACAAAGGGATAATTATAAAAGAACTCCATTACATTATGCATCTCAATATGGATTGAAAGAAACCACAATAATCATTATTGATTTTCTTAAGACTTGGAATGAATGGGACCCAACTATATCGATTGATGATATCACAGTCTGGGGTGATTCTGAAAACCTGACTCCTTTACATTTAGCTGTTATTGGTACTCATCCAAAGACTTCAGAGGTATTATTATCTAACTCAAATAGAACATTGACTTCAAAAAGATTGTTTCTACTGGCTGCCAGATTAAACTCCCCTGATATTCTAAAGTCGTTATTGAACTGTAAAGGAATTGATATCAACTATACTGATCCTGATACAAATGAAACTGCACTTTATCTGGCTTCAAGGTTAAACATCCCAAATGTTGTCGAGTTTCTTTTGAAGAATGGTGCGAATACAGAAATATCAGAGAGCTCTTTTGGTTGGACACCAATGTTTATTGCATCTGTCGAGGGGTTGGAACCAATTGTTGATTTGTTGATTCAATATAATGCAGAATATTCAAAACCTGACGAGAGTGGCTGGATTCCAATGGAACATGCCTGTTTAAGAGGTCATTTAAAACTAACAGACAAATTGAAACCTGCAAATTATGACCCACAATCAATCTTCTTGGATCATTTGAAATCAAATAATGGATCTAGTTCGTCTATTGATAAAACTAGTCGAAAATCTCCTTCTCCAGATCTTGATGAACCTGGCTTTACTAATCACAGTAATGGAAGTTCATTATCAATTTCAGAAAACTCAAGTGAAAATTATAAGAAAAAAGATCAAACTAAAGTTGATGAATTTTTCAAAGCCATAAAACCAAAAGTCAATAAACACGTTCATCCAGTCAAATCATTTGGCCATAGATACTTGACTAACGAATCATTGATTTTAATCACATTAGGTGCCAACGATAGTAGAGTTACAACTCCACCCATTAAATTTGATAAAGTACCAATTTCAAAAGTTCATATCACTGAATTAGACACTGCATTATCATTAATCATTTCACTGAGAGGCACTGATCATCAAGATTCACCTCCAGTTACAATTGACTTGCCTCTAGATGACACTGATCCAATTAGTTTCAATTCTCGCCTAGCTAATCCTATGGATGAAGTAGTTCTATTTGATATTGTTCCAACTTATGGAAGCGGTAATAACAATAAGCAAATTTTAGGTAGAGGTGTTGCCTTATTGAGCAAATTGTATCCAAGTTTTGGTGATCATAGAGCATCTTTGAATAAGGTAGTCACAATTCCAATTATGGAAACTGAAACATTAGAAGTTCTTGGTGAATTAACATTTGAAGCATTGATCGTAACTCCATTCAGTCATCCAAATATGAGCTTAAGTAGAACAGAAACCTACTGGAAGTCTCTAGTCTCTACAAGGGTTATTGGGCACAGAGGCTTAGGTAAAAATAACAATACCAGAAACTCTTTACAATTGGGTGAAAATACAATTGAATCATTTATTGCTGCTGCTTCATTAGGTGCGTCGTACGTTGAATTTGATGTACAATTGACAAAGGATCATGTTCCTGTTATCTATCATGATTTCTTGGTTGCTGAATCTGGTGTTGATATTCCAATGCATGAATTGACACTGGAACAATTTATGAGTTTTAATAAAACTGATATATATCATAAATTTACAAAAGATGATGAATTCTTATTAAGGCCTAGATCTTCCTCTTATAATAAGCTGAAATCTCTTGATGGTGATGATATTAATTCCTACTTAGATAAAATGAAATTAACAAAGACAGTTAAAAGTAAAGCATTCAAGGCCAATTCAAGAGGGTCATCAATTGCTTCCTCATTTGCCACATTAGCTGAATTATTTGAAAAGGTCCCTAAGAATGTAGGTTTCAATATTGAGTGTAAATTTCCAATTTTATATGAGGCACAAGATGATGATTTTGGTGAAGTTAATATTGATCTAAACTTTTGGGTAGACACTATATTGAAAACTGTCTATGAACATGCGCATGGTAGAGATGTTGTTTTTAGCTCTTTCCATCCGGAAGTTTGCTTGATGTTATCTTTAAAACAACCTGCCATTCCAATTTTATTTTTAACCGAAGCTGGCACAAGTTACTTGCCTGATATAAGATGTGATTCTTTACAAAGTGCTATTAGATTTGCCAAAAGGTGGAATCTATTGGGTATTGTCAGTGAATCTACACCATTGGTCAAGTGTCCAAGATTAACACAAGTAGTGAAGGCAAGCGGCTTGGTGTGCTTCACATATGGTGTTGAAAACAATGATCCTGAAAACTCTAAGCTACAAATGGCTGCTGGTGTCGATGCTGTTATTGTTGATAATGTGCTTGCAGTTAGAAAAGGTTTAACCAAAGATGCTAAAATGACTGATAGCGACACTTTAGCTTTTTAAACATATATGAAAAAATATAACATAGAAAAAATCTTATATATACAATTGACAGTCAAATTTAATAATTAATTACTAGCTAACACAGTAGAATACTTGAATTATAACTAACTACTGGAATTTGATTTATACCTATTAAATAAATAATTTATTTCATTCAGAATCTAGATTTTTTTAGTACACAAACAAGTTTTTCTATAAACCGCGGGTTTATCTAGCTGCAATATCAGCAGCCTTTGAGTCCATGAAGAAGAACTTCAAGATAAGTTCAATAGCCCATGAAAGACCTAAATCGAGAATAATAGTGATGGTTAATTTGGTTTTGAAGACAGTATCCATTGGAACGAATTTCATGGCTTCATTTAACTCAGGCATGAATTCAGTTGAGCCAGCTAGGGCTAATCCAGCAACACCTAATAATCCATAATACATACCCTTATTATCTTTGATGCTTTCTCTAAATGGTGGACCTTGATAATTGACAGCAAATGTAGAGACTTGTTGAGCTAATTGGATTAAAAATATACCAGTATTTAATAAGGATGGATCGAATGTCTTTTCTAAGTCTGGTTTAGGTTCCCTTGGTTCTAATAAATATATTTCACGAGTGATGTAAACTAAAGTAGCAATATGAATTGCAAATTGACCAAGGATAGACCCCATAATATAAATATTAAAGATACCTGGTTGTGGTCTTTCCTTTGACAATTTTTCGATTGGTCTACCCTTTGAAATACTCAAGAAACAGACTGAAATTAATAGACCAGAGATAGTAGCTTGTGCATCACCAAACTTAACACCAGCAAGATAGATAACAGATAATGAATAAGCAGAAATCAAACAGTTCAAAGCCAAAATTTTATACATTTGAATTGTAGACACTAAAGCGCAACGACCTTGACGAATAATATTTGTGACAGTAGAAACATTAGCTAGCTTAGAAGTGAATGGAGCAGCGACTGAAGCATCACCCAACTTTAAGGTTGGAGCCTCTGTACCTTCTTCCATTTCTTGTAAGGAACCTAGTAACTTTTCAGCTAACTCGGATTGGCCCTTTTTCTTATCATCAGTTGAAGTGGTTTCAGCAACAGTGTTCTTAGCGACTAAATCACGAACATCATCAGTGATTTCAATTCCTTGCTTTTCAAGTGCCTTTAAATAGTGTGGGTTTGTTGGACCAGGTGGATATAAGTGAGCAATTGCAACAGGAACTGGTGGGTGAGGCTTTTGCCATCTTTCAAAGAATTCACATTGCTTTTCATAAACTCTTTGAACAGCATCAATCTTTCTTTGTTCATTCAATTTCTTCATACCTTCTTCAGTACCGTTCAGTAAGGCAACACCGACATGAGCTTGTTTCAATGCGCCAACATCATTGGTACCATCACCGCACATTAACGTATTGTAACCCATATCTTTTAAAGTGATTAAGATAAATTCTTTTTGAGCAGGAGAAACACGAGCATAAACCCAAGTATGTCTTATCAATGAACGCAATAATTGATGGTTCATTAATCTCACTAAAGCGTAACCCGTAATTGCAATATCATACTTTTCAAACAAAGAAACATCAATAGCATCAGAGCTACTAACTGGAATAATTGTTGTTTCTTCAACATTTCTCCAAATCAATTCATGGTCACCATGATGAGCTTCTGGAGCGTCTAAAATTAAAACTTCGCGTTCAACAATCTTTACCTCTTTAGCGACATGAACAGCGGTCAATGGATTATCACCAGTGATCATAACACAACGATGAGAAGACTCATTCAACATTTCGATACTTTCAATGGCATCATCTTTCAATGGACAATGGAAAACAATGAAACCGGCGAAGGTTAAGTCTTTTTCGATTTCTTCACGTTTAACCTTGATAACCTTAGCATGAGATATGTTATCTTCCAGATACTTATAAGCAATGGCTAAAACACGCGAACCAGAACGGGTGAATGATTTATAGATTTCTTCATAATTATCAGGAACAACGGTCAACCTTTCTTGGATTGTTTCTGGAGCACCTTTAACAGAGACTAAGGTTTTAGCACCAACAGTTGAAATTGAGGCAGACCTTTTCAAGGCTGAGGAAAATTGGAAACGACGTAAAATTCTAATTTTTTCGGTCTTCTTATCAGGAAGATCTCTATAGACAACATCTTTATCGCCCAATTTAAATCCAATAGCTTGCACAGTGGCTTTTTCCATTGGATCACCAACAATCTCACCATCATCTAATTTTACAAGGGCATGAGCAGAGGCTAGAACATGAGAAGTAACGATTGGTGCATCAGCAGGCTTTGACAAATGACGAATATGATCACCAAATCCAGCTAAACCCTCAAAGACTAAATCTTCACCAGTAAGCGTACCGGTCTTGTCGAAGCAGCAAACATCAATTCTACCAGCTAATGGAATTCTAAAAGGTTCTGTACAGTAAATATAAAATTTACCCAATGAAGCTAAAGATGTATTAACAGCCATAGTTAATTCCATTGGTAGCTCAGGTGGGACGACAGAGGTAATAATTAAGATACAATCTAAAATTAATTTATTCTGAATACGACCCATTCTAGTACCTTCAACCCAAACATACCAGGAGGCAGCGATAGCAAAGACCAATAAAAATAAAATGAATAAGAATGATTCAATGTTGCCAACAGAGATACGTTCGGCTGAGAAAATCATAACACGCACTAAAGAGCCTTGAGAAGTTTCAAATCCAGTTTTACAAACAACAGCAGTTGCACCATTATCTGGAGCAACAGGAATAATTGAATCAACAGGGGGGGTGACTTGAAGAGCTTTAGTACCACCATGTAAGACGGAGTTTTTATCTAAACCATCTAATTGTAATTTTTCTTCAGCAGGGCGTAACTTAATAGATTCCTTTAATAATGGAGTTGATTCACCAGAAAGCATAGCTTCGTTTACAATAGCTGACCCATCAGTTAGAATCAAATCACATGGAATGGCTAGTTCATCAGTGGTTCTAGTAATTGAAACAACATCACCTGGTAGAAGTTCAGTGGTTTTGACGTTGATCCATTCAGAATTTCTGTAGACATAAATGTCAAATGGTTTAACACCCATACTTCTGAATTCATTCATTGTAGAACGACGTTGGAAAATAGTGGTACATTCGAAAGTAACTAACATAAAAAGAGTGAACAAAGAATAATACCAAAATTCATCCATCAACCATAAAGCAACACAAAATATCTGGAAAACAAAGAATGGCGCAGTGGCGTGTTCCTTAAATAGTTCACCAAAAGTTGGAATAGGAATATCAAAGAAATTCTTACCATACAATCTTTCAGCTTTTGATAAATTACCAGATAGACCTTTGAAATTCTGATAATAACCAATTGTTGGGTTTTCATCAATCTTAAACTTTGGAGGTGAGAACGATTGAATATCAGGGTGGTAAATGAAACGTCTCTTTTGGAAAGAGAAAGAAATTTGAACTTCAGTTGGATATACATCACGATTTATTTCAGTAATGGCACCAATACCATTATTTGGTGCAGGAACCAATAAAATGTGAGAAGCCTCATCTAAAGACTTAACTTTGGAGTAATTAAAGGCAGTATCAATCTTAATGTTCCAGTTTGGCATTAGCATCAAAAGACATTGTAAGGAAATGATTGAACCTAAATATAAGAAAGTCCATTCAGGGCCCTTAATATATTTATCATATTGATGAAAGTATACATTAAAGAAAACTGGATATAGACCCAAGAATGGGAAAACATACACACGTTCCATTATACCCTTTGGTCTCAGCAGCTGAGACGACTCCACTGAAGGGGTATCTACCAGCTTGTGGGAACTCATTATAATCGATGAAAAGGATTATAAATAATAACTGACAGAGCTGTTTGATGAATTGTAATTGATATAGAATCAATCGAGAGGCGAATTTGTTGAGGTTGATTTCTGAACAAATTTGGGCAACGCATTACAGCCGGTCACCATTTGATCTCTCATTCAAAGTACGTCTTTTTAGCTCTCCATTTTTGTATAGAAAAAAATATAGCTAAGCTCGAAATATTACGTAAACAATCAGAAACTCAAGCAAAAAAAACATTAAAAAAGAAAAAACAAATATCAACAACTGTTTACTCCAATCCCTTTGAATACTGCCTATAAGTAATAGTATGGAGACTGACAATGGTGTGCAGAATAAGATTGATGCGCTGAAGCAGAGATTATTGGAATCGGTGCAAGAAAAGAAAAGGATAAAGCAAAAACAAGAGATTGATGATATTGACTTCGAAGAAATAGAGAAAGTTGAAAGCTTATTCAACGTTTCTCTATCAAATACTATTTCAGATCTTCAAGCTTTAGGATATAGCTTTGGGATGATTCTTCAAGAATCTGGTATTAATGAAAATTTTCTTAGAAGGTGCTATCAACGTTTTGATTATCCAATTCAACTTAATTCCACCCTTTCAACTAAAGTCCAGCAACAGCAGCAGCAACAACATCAGCATCCTCGAAGAGAGTTGAATCAGGTCATATTATCTATTCCAAATTCTTCTACTAATACTTACTCCTTGCAAAAGAATCTCCCTTCAAATAATCTCATTAATGGTGTTAGCAATAACGATAAACAATCCATGGCTTTTCCAACATATTCAAATCAATTAAAGCAACAGCAATATCAACATATTAGAAAATCGCCTAGTACATATGGTTTCGATGAATCTTCACATATTTCAAGCTCTTTTCAGTTTACTGTAAGTGAGGATGAAAGTGATGATACTGCGGAAAGTGATTATCATGAAGAATATAATAATGATAATGTTGGTGACAAGAATAATGATGATCAAGTTGAAGTTAATGAAGAAAAAGAAGATAGTGACGTAGAAGAACAGGCTATCCTCGATATCGATGCACATCTAGTTGATTTGAATATTAAAGAAATGGATATAGATCAAGTTAAAACCAATATTGAGACTGTTTGTAGCGATATTGAAAGTATATGTATAAATTTTGAAAATAAAGTATTAACTGAGCTAATCACTACTATTGAGAATTCAAAAATAAGTGATAAATTGAAGAGAATTATAAAAGAAAAGATTAATCTGGATATAAATAGTGACTTAAATGATGTCAAAGATATTGAAAGTGGCATCAAATCAATTTATATAAAACTATCGATCATTGAAAAATTATCTGATAGAGAACTTGAATTGGAAGCAGCTTCAGAGAGACGAATAGAATTAAGGAATAAATTACTACATTTCAAGAATAAAAGAAAAGAAGAGAAGAAAAATAAAGATCAAGAAATAGAGAGAAAGAAAGAAAATGATTTAGGAAATTTGATATCAATTTCTTTAACATCTGAACTTGATCGTCAAGAGTTGAAGCCAGAATCTAATCATACGACGTATCTAGACGATACAATTCACAAAATGACAAAGGTAATTATAAATCTATTTTTTTTTTTCAAAGAGAAAACAATCATTGGCATATTTGTCATATATTTTGCCTGTTTGAATCTTTCAATTTTGATCTTTTAACAATGAATTCAAATTCAAATAAAGAGGAAATTAAGAACTAGCAAAAGAAAAAGTTGAAAGATTTAGTTTTAATGGAAGAACCCAATTTTACTAACATTTAATATTAACAATCTCTTTGTTGAATATTTATTTTATAGGCCCCAATAGATAATTTCGTACCATATAAATCAATACTTTCAAAAATTTCATCAAATCAGAAAAACACACCTTTGACTAAAATAAGAAATAATAATGAAACTTCAAAGGATGATAAAAGTGATCAACTTTGTCCAATTGAATTATTGAATGGCGTTTGTTCTGATAAAGCCTGTGAATTTTTACATTTAAATTAAATCGCATGTACTAGTGTATATAATTTAGTTTCTAGTTACTCATCTCATGAATTGGTTATGATTCAGCAACTGCATAATATAAAGCATTAATGTATTACTAATAAATATGTAATATATGTAATATATATATATATATATATATTATATTTGACTACTTTACTGTAAAATACATTAGATAATCTTATCTCTATTACTAATTGTTATTTCAAGTAATTACTAATAGTATAAGAATAGCAAACCTGCTAAAGTTTGACATCAGCCGTACCGATTTTTTGATCCGAAAAATTATTGCCAACACATTTAAATCCGCTCCCTTAATTCCAGTAATAATATAAATTTATAATATCGTCAGCCGATAAATCAGTTTAATGATATAGGATATTTATATACACTCCTATAAGATCTATTTATTACGTTTATATTTTGATTAATGTAAATTAGGTTGCTAAATTTTGTTTGTTTTTCTCTATATTTGATATCTGACATTTGGAATTTGAAATTTAGTGTACTTACCTTATAAGCAGCTCCCAACTTGAGATGCTCGAATTTCATTACCAATTTCCGACCATCCAACAGTACAGTCTAAAGTTGATAAATCAAAACAACGCTAAAAACTATAGGTAGTGTTTATCTTGGGACCAATCATCCAAGCACATACACAAGATCTAATAAAAGCATTGCATATTGACGTTGAAGTGTGGAATGGGGTGTTTGAAATTACAAGTCAATTCATAAAAATTTCCAAATTAAGCAGTAAGGCCGTCACCCAATAAATAACAGCCACAGTCTTCATTGTATATAATGAAATACAAATTTCCAAATATCTTTCGGTAGGTTCATATAATAAATAACTTATTGGTTACCTATAATTAATATTGAAAGACTTCAAGTTCAATTCAGAATGACCAACACTCAAGAAGAGCCTCTTCAAAAGAAACAGAAGATTGAAACCTCTGAAGAAATACAAGAAGAAAAAGAACCATGGATTTTAAACTTCTTTGAAGCTTTAACACCAGTATTACATTCACCTGGTCAATGGAGACGTCCTGATGATAATTGTAGAGATTACTATAAGCCAGAATATTGGATTAATATTGCACAAATGGCTGAACGTGCTAAACTTCATGGTTTATTCTTTGGTGATGCATTGGCAATTCGTGGTGGTTATAAAGGTCCAAATAATTTTGCTGAAGCTGCTAGAACAGGCAATAATTTCCCAAAGAATGATCCAACTGCATATATATCTGCAATGGCAATAAGTACTAAAGATATTTCATTTGGTGTTACTGCTTCAACATTGACTGAACATCCATATCATTGGGCTAGAAGATTAGCTACATTGGACCATATAACTAATGGTAGATATGGTTGGAATGTTGTAACTTCAAGACTTCCAACAGCTGGTAGACAATTGGCTGAAAATAATGTTCATCCACCAAAGAATGAAAGATATGAAAAGGCAGATGAATATTTACAAGTCATTTATGAACTATTATTATCATCATGGAGAGATGATGGTGTTGTCTATGATAAGGAAAAGGGTATCTTCTCTGATCCAGATAGAATTAGAGAGATTAATTTTGAAGGTAAACATTGGAAAGTACCAGGTCCTCAAATTACTGAACCATCACCACAAAGAATGCCTTTAATTATTCAAGCAGG
>JAJMFI010000581.1:0-34570 GCA_030574595.1 Ruyongia chambardii
TATCATATATATAAATTAACCTGTTATTGTATAAATTTAACCAATGTTTGATCATTAAATTATATCAAATCACACATATTGATATAATCACTTTAAGATCAATTATAGTGTTCATTACTAAATCCCTACACCACCCACATTATTAAGATTAGAAAACCGAAAAACCACGATCCAAAACCCAAACATTTGCTGATACCAATGAAGTGTCGTTTAAGATCTGAGTTCCAAATTAGGAAGCTGGGTGCACGGAATTTTAACCAATGCTACAAAGCTACTGCAAATCAAAAAGCAAGACCAAAAGCAAGAGCAAAAAGTGAAAAAATTATTCATCAAACATCTCACAGTAACGCTCTACTTGTTAAAATTGAGTGTATACTGTATGTGTTCTTCTCAATACTTTTAAAATTATAGGTATTTGTTAAGGAATCAATTAAGCCAAACAATTTGAAATAGCACATAATAAAACATCCGACTTGATTTAACCGTTTACTTTTAAATTCAACTACTCTAAAGTAGATGGCTTGAACCGAAAAAACAAACTAACCTCATTATCATAATATAACAATATAACACTAATTATATATATAATAATATATTATATCATACATATATAATGACCAAGATAAGGAGAGTTAGAACTGGTTGTTGGACATGCAAGAAAAGAAGAAGAAAATGTGATGAAGGTAGACCAAATTGTCAAAATTGTATTAAAAGTGGTAAAGTTTGTGAAGGATATGGTATAAAATTATCATTTGATGTTGATGATAGTAGAAATTCTAATGGAATTAAGATCAATTCAAAGGGTGAATTTGTCTATGGTTTTAGAGGTAGACCAAGGCTAAAGGAAAGTTTGGCTAAACGTGAACCTATTTTAATTACTTCTTCTACGAATAATACTCTTCTAACTTCAAATAATAATAATAATAGTAGTAATAATAATATTACTAATAGATCTAAATTAGATTCAAATGCTACAATTGCTGCTTCAACAGTGGCTGCAACAGTAGCTGTATCTATGCCAACATCAAATGTCAGATCATCAACTAGAAGGAAATCTTCCAATTTAAATAAGAATAATTCTCAACTTATATCAAATCCATCATCAAATAATAATAAAGTACAACAACAATTACAACAAACAAATCAACAACAAATACATGATGAACCTTTAATCATGAAAAATGAAACGAAAGATAAGATTCAAAATAAATTACTTGAATTACCAGAGTTAACATCTCCAGTACAAACACAAACTATCACTGAAAAATCAACTATCTGTTCAAATCCAATAAACTCTACTAATAATGATGTTCAAAACACATCTAATAATAATAATAATACCACTACTACTACTACTACTACTACTACTACTACTACTAATAATATTAATAGTAATACTGCTACTAACAATAATAATGTAAACATTATTTCAAATGATAGTAGAAAGCTTGATATGTTTGAAGAGTTTTCCAATTTGCAAAATTTATTCCCATCATTCAATATTTCAAGAGATGAATTTCCTCAATTCTTTGATGATTTGAAAAATTTTGATATTTATGATTCAAATTCTTCATTAGAATTTAATAATAATCATAATATCAATTCTTCGAATAATAATTACAGTAATAACATTAACAATAACAATAACAATAACAATAACAACAACAATAATAATAATGGTTACAATACTAATAACAATGACAACAATAACAATAATAATAGTTACAATAATAATAATAACGATGGTAATAATATTAATAATATTAATAACATTATTAATGATAATGATAATGATTATAATAATTTAAAACGAAATAGTCTAGATCAAAATACTACCAGTGAAACTCCAATATCAATGGATGAAAATAATATAATTACAAATACTAATACAAATACTATTAACAATAGCTCAAATACAAATCTACCAGATTCTTTACTCACAGAGACAAAATTATCATACGTTGAAGAAAATATGATGTTAAAACATTTCTTTAAAAGATTATTACCATTATTAGATGCTCAGCCAACAGCTCCATGGCCACAATTGGCATTAAAATATTGTGATTTTGAAATTGTTAAAAGTTGTTTTATTGCTTTATCTTGTATTCATCTATATGAAACTAAAGGTGCTCAAGAGTTTTATAGTACTGGTATAGTTCATATTAATAATGCAATGGAATATCTGATTAATTACTTGAAATCAATTAGTGATGATGGTTCATTGGATGCCTCTGGAATTGTTATGAATTTAAAGAAAGAATCTTCATTAGAAAAGCAAAAATCAAATTTTTTTGTTATCTTGATGCTTATTCATGTTCATTTTTTATTTACAGTATTAGAATCTGGAAGATCAGCATTGGTTAGAATTTTTTTCCAATTATTTGCTTCAATTGTTCAAGATTCAACGTTTAAAGAAGATTTAGAAAAGATGGATGAAACTTCAAATCTAATTATTAATATGTCTTGGTTTGATACAATTTGTGCAGTTGTATCACCTGATTGTAGATTACCTTATTGTGATCCACAATGGTATGGTAATAAATTATCAACCAATGATTCAACATCAATCTTAATGGGATGCCCAGGTGAAATTTTCAATTGTCTATTTCAATTTTGTCAGCTTAGAAAAGATTACAAATTAAAAATGAATTTAGATGATAACCAAGAAAGATTTAAAAAGATCAAATTTGAATTAATTAATTATCGAGATTATCTTGTTTATTCAGAGGATGAATCTAAATTTGAATTTGAATTAAGAGTTAAATGTGCACAATGCTGGTCATTAGCAGTACTAATTAATCTTTATAATTTGGTTAAACCAATTGAATTGAGAGATGAAATAGAAATGGTTTTAAATGAATTTATCTTTGTTTATGGAAGCATGAAATCTAGTTCTAAATATGTTACACAAATGGTTTGGCCCGTATTTACTATTGCATGCTTATCCACATCTAAATATCAAAGAGATCAATTAACTAAGTTTATTGATGAACTATATGCCAATGCTAAGATGGGTACTATTACAACTTTAAAATCTGTTGCATTAGAAGTTTGGGAAACTGGAAAGACTAGTGAAGAAATATTATCGGGTAAGGAATGGTTATTATCAGGAATTGATTTTTTGGTTGTTTAAATAATAAAGATAGTAAATAGAATTAGGTCGAGTATCTATCTGGAGAATGTACTATTGTAAAATATAGGGGTTATATTTTTTTTTTCACTCAGGTTCTACCAATTTGATGAATATAGCTTTTGGTTAAAATGAAAATGTATATTTGCATTACTTAAATGTGACATGAATTGACAATATTAAAAAGTTCTTTTTTTTTGAAGGGGGAGGAATACATAACGAATAAATATACGAAGTGAATATAATATGTTTGTATATATCATTTTAGTAAGATGCGTGTTTATTTACTACTTATTCATTTATAATGAATGTATTAAATCTTTATTAATATATTAAATTTCTATGGTAAAGCTAATGCTTCATATTGTCTTCTATACCTTCTCTTATTTGAACCATCATCAATTCTCATTGATTCTCTCTTTAATCTTCTAATATTTCTTTCTTTTTCAATTTCTCTCTTTTCAATTTCCCATTGTGATAAAATTTCAATGGTTGGAGACCAACTTGAACCTAAATGTTCTGTATCTAATCTAATACCAGCTTCATAACCAAATGCTGATTGATTTTGAATTTCTTGAGGTAAATGTCCATCTATATAATCTTTTTTCAATTTTAATAAAGTTTCATGAAGAGAATGTGCAATACAAGGTAAAAATTCTAAAGATAGACCAAGATCCATAACAATAATTTTAGCAAATGCTTCAGGTGTAATTAAATCATTTGTAAGATCCCATTCAAATTTATCTTCATATAAATTTTTATCTAAATTACAAGAAAGATTTATTATAACATGAATATCAATATTTTTAGGTAATTGTATAGTTAACATATTTGAATAATCATCAATTTGTTGTTTAATTGAATTTGAAATTTGATTTTGATAAGAATTTGATAATTCTAAATCTTGACACGTTATTAGAGCAAATTGTTCAGGAGTTATTAAAGTTTCATTTAGATTCCATAAGAAGAAATCAACAATTTTATTATTGTTATGTTCTAATTCAATTCTAATTGGTATTAAGATTTCAGGATTTTGTGTATTTAAATTTAAATCATATTCAGTAAATTGAATATGTTTTGTCTTATTTGCCAGTCTTGGTTGATTCATTATTTCATCAACAGTATTATCATTATCATCATTATTACCATGTTTATCATTTTTGATAGCATGATAATGATGATAAGGTGTTTCTTCATAGTTTATATCAGTTTCAAAATCATCAAAGTTTGAATCATCATATTCAGCATAGTTTACCACTGTCTTTGTTCTCTTTGTTGATCTAGAAGGAGCTGCAGAGATATAAAGAGCAGTATCATCATTTTTCACTCTATTGACGAAATTGGTGGATAGTGCTTGTGGATATATTACCTTATCAAACATAATTGTAGTATTGATAGTAACAGTTGGGTAGATCAAATAAAAAGTTTACTTATCTTGTTTACAATCACGGTACCTTTGACCTAGTTTAATTTGCCTTAGAATTTCTACAAAAAAATTTAAATTGAAAGTGGAATCTTGTAGGTAATTTTGAGTCTGTCTTAACTATGTAATATGTTAATACCTAGGGCGTAATTATAGGTCCTAACATTATAGAAGCGTTTTTTTTTATTTTTTTTATTTTCATCGATAAATTTTGTCGACTGAAAATTTTTTTCCCTTTGAATTGTTTTATTTCTTCTTTGTTCACTTGATTTTTAAGTCCATAACGAAATAGATACAAACATGTCATACACAGATTTCTCAAAGCTTACTACTATTGCTGAGTTAAATAACCTTTTAACCAGTCAATCATACATTGTTGGGTAAGTTTATCATATTTTGCTTTGTGTTGTTCAACAAGCTCAATTGCAAAAAAATATGCATAATAAATAAAACACGTTTCAACTTAACTTACTTTTTTTTGTTTCTTATAATAAGTACATAAGTACATGGTTTGATTGAAGGTTATAATGATTTAGACTTTTATTTTTGTTTTCTTTAATAAAGAAAATAGAATAAGAAGAAAAAGAATAGGTTATTATTAATATGATGATTAACATTGGTCCGTGTTTATGAAGTGGAAGTAAGACCCCACCCATGTGTATCAAATCCAATCAAGTTTCACTTTCCTGATAAAAATAATCTTCATTCGTCATTATAACCTTCAATTATAAAGCTTTAATTGGATAAAATTCTAAAGAAAACTAAACAAATCATGTAAGAAGGAAAGTTGTAATGATTTTGAATATAGATCAATTGTACTAACAATTTTTTTAAATTTTAAATTAGTACTGAAGCTACTCAAAGTGATGTCACTGCTTACAAGGCTTTCCAATCATCATATCCAGCTTTCACCAGATGGTTCAACCACATTGCTTCATTCACTGAAGATTTTGAATCTTTACCAGCTTCAAAGGTTGATGCTGCCGTTGCTGCTGCTGAAGAAGAAGATGACGAAGATGTCGACTTATTCGGTTCTGATGATGAAGAAGTTGATGCTGAAGCTGAAAAATTAAAACAACAAAGATTAGCTGAATACGCTGCTAAGAAGGCTGCTAAGGGTCCAAAACCAGCTGCTAAGTCTATTGTTACCTTAGATGTTAAGCCATGGGATGATGAAACTGATTTAGAAGCTTTATTAGCTCATGTTAAGACCATTGATTGGGAAGGTTTAACCTGGGGTGCTCATCAATGGATTCCAGTTGGTTTTGGTATTAAGAAGTTACAAATTAACGTTGTTATTGAAGATGATAAGATTTCATTAGATGAATTACAACAAACCATTGAAGAAGATGAAGACCATGTCCAATCTACTGATATTGCTGCTATGCAAAAATTGTAAGTTAGCAACAAGTTGAACTTGATAATGATTCTTAATTAATGTTTGTAAACTATTGAATATATGTTTTTACCTTTTTTTTTAATTTTTTCACATTTTGTCTATTGAATATTTGTAATTACTACTCCTTCTATTTTTCTTTCTGTTTTAACATCTTCACAATAATCGATTGAAGTTCTTTTTTCAAAATTGGTATACTCTACAATACAACAAATATCCATTATTTGTAGTTGCTAATTGTGTACATTTTAGGTGATGAGCAAAAGCGTTACGGAATAAATCCGATTTATTTCCTAAATCAACACGAAAATAAAAATAAAAATAAAAAATAAAAAAAAATGAAAACAATAAAATTTACAGTAATATATGAAAACAATAAAGTAGAAAGAGAAATATGGATATCAATGATATACAGGATAAGAACGACGAGGGACCAACGGAGAGTGATATATTGCAGTCGTTTTTAATAAATAGAACTGATTTTGAATTAGGAATTCCTAGAAAGAGGTTTATTGAAAGTTTCCCAAGGAATTCAACAGTTAAATTAACAACAATTAAAAAGATTTATTCACATTTAAAAAATAATTCAGGAAGAAATTATACATTAGTAGAATCTAACATTGAAAGATTTCTTAAACATAATGATAAGAATGAAGTTGATGAATCTAAAATAGAAAAGTTCTATGAAGAGGAAGAAATTAAAAAATTAAATGATAATCTTTTATCAATTAATGAAGTAATCACTAATGAAATTGAATCAATTAATACTAGTTATCAAGCTCAGTTATTAGAATTGAATGAATTAATTGATCAATTCAATAATATTGTATTCAAAAATAAAAAAAATAATGATGAACAGGAATTAGAAATTTTACAATTGACTAGAACTTTAAATAATTTAGAAAATGAATTAGTTTAATATTGTTCTTATTTCAATTAATTTCCTATACGTTAATTTCATTCTATACGTTAATCTCATCAGAAAGTTCTCTAACTTGATTCTTATCATCTCTTATCCACTCAAATACATCATAACTAGAGTTCAATGATTTCAATTCATGAATGCAATATCCTTCACCACTTGTTGGATTCAATGCCCCTGTCTTTTTGCTTGACCTTATATAGATCAACCTTGATACTCTTGAATGGATTAAAGCCATACAACACATAGTGCATGGCTCATGGGTGGTATATACATGATAATCTAAACATAGATAGTGAGCATAAGAGGATGGATCCATTGATCTTTTTAATCTTTCATTTTCAGAGATTATATTGATACAATTCATGATACTATGACTTATTGGGTTCTTCTCAATTTGCCTCTTATCGGTAGATTCAGCCATTATGATTTGGGAAGTTGGATCAACAATTATTGAAAATATTGAGTCTATCTGTGGCTTATTTGTATCATAATTAATTGTTGACATTTTGATGATATGCTCCACTTTAGATTTAATATCACTGATATCAAATTTCAAATCATTCAATATTTGATCATTAGGATTACCTTTCCAGATTAATGGCCAGTAATCATGACTCCATTGTTGATTAAGTTCTTTCGTTAGTGGTTGATATTTAGGTATTTCTATTATTTTTAAATTTTTGTAATTCACCATATTATTTAGAAGTATTTCAACTTGTTCTCTTTCATTGTATAATTCCCAACTGCATATTACAACAGATATATATTGATTATTTGTAGGACAAGTTTTTTTGATTCTTTTGATATGCATTAAATCTATTGGGTCCTTTGATGCAACCTCTTTAATAATAGGTAGTATTAGCTTTGAGTCACGAGGGTTTATATCAATTGTCCATACTTTCACTAGTACAAGCTCATTCTTGAGGTCAAGGTTTGTAATTTGAACCATACAGTCATCTATAATTCTATTCTGAAAATCTATATTGACTGGATTCCTATTCTTCTTTACCATTCCTACTAATATTCGAATTTTCTGCCTTCTTATATAAGATGAGAGTATTAATTAACTGTTTAGATTTTTTTTTTTCAAATTTACTAACAAAAAATGTCATAAAATATATACTACTCTTCTTACTTACTACTACAAAATGCTAAATAACGAATGCTGCGGACTCTACAGCAAGTTTTAGTTGATGATTTTGCTGCTAATGTTGATGACTTTGAAAATGAAATTGAACTAGAACATATTTTGAATAATGTGTATTTGGCTAGGGCTTTGGAACCATTTGAGTTTAAACCAAACATTGTTAAAAGTAATGGTAATTTAGACGAACTTATTGACAATATAATAATACTTTATTTAAAATACAATAAAACAATAAAGTCAAATAATATTATCACATCAAACTATAGACTATCAACGGGTGGATCCATAACTTCAAAGGTAAATACATATTTAACAAATTTCAGCACATCTTACTTGAAATCTTTCCCTTGGAGATCACTTCATTCAATATTAGGAGATGAGATAATATTCAATTTATTTACTGATTACTCTGGGTTTCTCTATGATAATACAACTAAAGGGTTTACACATTTATTTGGTCTTAAATTAATAGATGATTATCAATACAAGCGTAAAGCAGTAAACAAAGAAACATTGAAGTTTGGTCTTGAAACGGTATTATATGGAACCATTTCATCAGTACTTAAGTCCAATCCAATTCCACCAAATGCTGAAGAACTTATGAAGCTGATTTTCAATCATGATAAAATTCAATGTGAAGACCGAAAGATTCATTATTTGCTGAAGAATGTGGTGTCCAAACATCAAACTTTGAAATATATTTTGATATTCAATCATCAATGTCAACCACGGAAGAAAGAAACAGGTATAGATTATCTATCTTCAGCGATAAGCACTGATAAAATAATGAAATTTTGTTCCACAATGTTTAATAAATTATTTGGCACTGAAATATTGGGTTCAAATTCAAATAAGTCATGTATACTTAAAAACTTGAAGTTATTAATTACATCTGAAAAGGGTTTTTATTTAACAGAACATGACATCATGAAAGGTATATCATTAGAAGCAGTAAGTTGGCTAAAGAAAGACACTAATATACCCAAAGTTAAGAATAAATCATGGTTTATCAAAGCAAAAATGAGATTCAAGCTCTTGATGATTTGGCTATTTAATTCATTCTTTCCTAAATTATTGTTTTCCTTTTTTCATATTACTCATATTTCATCTTCTAGAGAGTTACTTTTTTTCGATCATTCTACTTGGAGTAAACTATCCAAAGAGTTTTTGGTTGTTTATAAGCAGAAATTTTTGAAAAGTATTGATGATAATTCTTTCAGCCAAAAGGATGTTAGTATCCCAAATAGGTTTTGTAAGTTAAGGATATTACCTAAAAAAAATAATGATTTTAGAGTTATTAATGTTCCTTTAAGAGGAGAAAATGATATCGATCAAATGGAATACAATGAATATCTATCTAAGCAAATCACACCAACCAAAGATATTTTGAGTGCTTTGAGATTCAAAGGGCATTCTAATTTTGAGAAAGTAAGGTCCATGAGTGATATTCCAATTATCATAAATCGATTCAAAACAAGCATAATGAACAAATCTAGTGATATTCATGAGATACCTGATTTATTCTTTTTAAAATTTGATGCTAGACAATGTTATGATAATCTACCAAAGGAAATGATTTATAAATGCGTTAAAAGGCTGATAAGTAAGAATGAAAGTTACATCAATTACCAATTCAAACAGATAGATCTAATAAATAATGGGATTTATAGACCAAAGGATGTTGTTCCATTATTGAATATTGATAAAAATTATAGACTTGATAATAATGAGCCCTTGAAGTTAAATGTAGGTCTTCAAAAGGCAATGCTATTAACCTCTAAAGATATAATCAAAGTTATTGAGTCTCAATTGGAATTTACATTTACTAGAATAAATGGTGCATGGTATAATAGGCAAAAAGGCACATTCCAAGGCCTTCATCTGTCTGGTGTGTTTTGCAATTTAGTTTATGACGAATTAATTGAAAGAAAGATGAGCAAATTCTTAAGACCCAAAGAATCCGTTTTGGTTAGATTAGCTGACGATTTCTTAATTATTTCTCAGAATGAGGCTTCCTTATCCAACTTGAAACTAAGATTGGAAAATAATGAGTTTATTGATTACGGTCTTGAAATTAATCAACTTAAAACAATATTTCACAGCAATAACAGCAGCCAAAACATTGATTATTTGTCATTTTGTGGGTTTGAAATAAATACTAGTACGTTGGACATTATTAAGTCATTCGAAACTTCATACAAAATTAATCATCGGATTCAATCATTCTCATTTCTTCTAAACCGATTAACTTGGATTTACAGACAAAGATTGTCGTATAATACTTTGTCCATAGTAAGATTCTCTGTAGAATCCATCTTGAAGCAATTAGTCATAGTAGTGCAAAATATTTCAATTTCATTTCGTGAAAATTGTGCAGAATGTCAAATCAGCATTACTAAATTTGGATTATTCATTCAGGAGATTTTGAGTCTAACAATTCAAAAAATTCTTGGAGTCAAAAAATTTGGTTATTCTAGTAAAAATTATAAAGGTAATGAATTTACCAAAGACATATATTTTACTATGCTGGTCGTGTTTATCATAGAACTGGGATCAGATCCAAAATTTCAGGATTTAGTTATTTATCTAAAGCAGGAATTACCAAAGTTATGAACTAACAATGATTACGGTAAAAGTTACAGTGTATATATTCTATATCAATGAACCATTGTCTTATACATTTGTAAACAGTTCAAATCAAAACGGTGGAGGTATAGCACTTCTCAAGTTTTGTTCATCCTTGATTCTTCTTTGCCTTTCTATTTCTTCAAAACCACCACTCTTTTTTAATTTACCATTTTCAACAAAGCCTCCTAATTCTTCTTGGAATCCATTTAGCATTGTTAATTCTCTTTCCTTTTGTCTAATCTTTTCAGCCCTTTCAATGGCTTCAACACGCACGTCATGATCTGGTTGGACAGATTCAACTTCCAACAGTAGAGCATCTCTTAATGTATTCAATGAGCCTGGTTCAGCTAGTGGTAAATTGGTAGTACGAATTCTTGGATTCTTTGATTGTTCTTCACAGCATTGCTTAACTAAATCGAAAGTCTCTGATGCCTTTATTAGATCCTCTCTTAGATCATGAACAAGATCTTCTTGTAAAGTAAGAAACTGCTGTTCTGAACAGACTGCATCCAACTCGCTTTCCCAAGTCTTCTTCCAATTTGGCTTCTCAACTGAGATATATTTCACCATTCTATCTAGATCCTTTCTTGAGTTGATAATTTCTTTCGAAACGTAATCTAGTTGCTTCTCCGAAGGCTTAGCTCCTCTTTGTGCTACATCCTTTCTCAAGGCCTCGATTACGTCTTGTAAGTCATCAAACCTAGTTAAGAGAGAGTCAGAATCAGCTGATAATTTATGATGAGACTCTTCCATGTAAGTACGATTCGAAGATTTTGAGGTTGAAGAATCGAGTGATAATGTTTTGAATTCTCTAACTTTCTCCAGAACATGATTAATTGATGATCTGAATGATTGTTTATTTGTAGTATTAATTTGTTTGATGATAGCTAATTCATGACGGATAGATAATAACTCTGATATGTCTGTGGAATTAATCTTGGGTATGATCCTTGGTGTTTCCCTAGCTTTGGTTTCTACAGCTGAGCTATTTATAATATTTGTAGAGGGAATTGAAACAGAATCGACTATCGTTTGGATCTTAGCCAGCATTTCTTTATTTGCTTTATCAATGAAATCTTTTGTATCTTTTTGGAATCTTTCATAACTTTCAATGGAATTCTCAAGTTTCTTTTCATTATTGGAAATACCACTAGAATTATTATCAATGGAGCCATCACCAATAATATTCAAAGATATAACAGAGCCTGGCTCAATTTGTTCAAACTGACCATTACCATCAAGATCTTCTAATTCATAACTGATGTGATAAATTGGATCCTCAATATAAATATCAGGAAAATTCATGTTGGAAGTTGCTGGATTATATTGAAATTTCTCTACAAATAATAATCTTAACGATGCTGTTGTAACAGGAGTAATGATTTGCGTTCTCTTGACTTTATTATTAAGTTTTAGGAATATTGTGATTTCCTTTGTATTATTTGAGTTATCATTAGAATTGATAGTGTGGGGAGAAGTGACATCAAACTGATGCTTTGAATTGCTGGCTGGCGTTCTTACACTTGTAGAATTTTGTACTTGTTGCTGTTGCTGCTGTTGCTGTTGCTGTTGCTGTTGCTGCTGCTGTTGCTGTTGCTGTTGCTGTTGTTGTTTGACTGGTGTGACTTGCGTAGGTATTATAATATTTGTAGGTAACTCAGGATCAGAACCTCTCTTTGGAGAGGCAAAACTGTTCGTTAATTTGGCATATTGGTAAGCCGAAAATCTTCTTGATGCTCGGCGTTGCAATGAGTCGCCCTTCTGTAATTGTTCAAGTGCATTGTTTGCAACTACAGATGGTGACAATTTATCCTGAGGTTTGGAATTATTTGAATTGGATGAATTATAATTTTTATTATTCGTCGATTGTTGTTGAATGGCAGATGGTGTGGTTGCACTATTTTCAGGGGTAGTAGCTATATTTGAAGTAGACGAAGATACACTTATACCCGAGTGGGATACTGAACGTTGTTGAGTTATTTTCGATTCTATAGGAAGATTTGAATTATTTTTGGATGATGCATTTGATACAGAGATAGATCTTCCAGATTTCTCCGTACCATTAAAGTTATTTGAAATCATTGAATTTGTATTTGAATTAGGGTTAGACGAGACTTGATTAGCTTTAATTGTACGAGCCAAGGCTTGCTTAGTCTTTAAATTTTGTAATAGAGTTACAATTATTTGTCTGATAGCTGGCAGATATTTATCCAAACTCTCTTGAGATGGGGGTTCACAAAGTGCCTCCTCTAATACCACACGTAAAGAATGAGGCACATCACCTAAGTCGCTAACGTCTACCCCTGCATGAGAGAAAGCACGGCATGCGACCTTGAATTCATTACCCAGCTGCACATAGGCATCTGATATATCAGTTTCTGTTGCAGCTCGTTTGGCCCATTGTGTCAGACTTTCCAATAAATGTTTAGTTGCAACCAATAGACGTGTGACACTTGATTCAATGGTGCTCATTTTCTGGATTAAGATGCATTTGTTAGTGCTGTATAATTGAGAAGTTAATAATCTAATAAAATTGGACATACTGAATACCTCTTAGGAGGTGATTTAGTGGCAGATGACATTGGTGTGGGATATGACTTTATGCTTGAATTTCTTACAAAGTTATTTTGTAGTAGAAGTAGCTATTGATTTTTTGTTTACACGCGCCGCGTTTGTAATGTGAGTTCTGCGTATCAGTTTGAGTTACCCGACCGTCACGATATAAAACTACATAGTACTGGTAGTTACTACAATTTGAGATGAACTTGTCTTCCATTAACAACAACAATAGCAAAAAAAAACACAATGTCCTTCGTTACAGACTCCGAAGACGATGAGACAGATCATTTGTTGCTGTCACAGCCCAGGATCAGAGCTATTGTGGAGGAAAAACTGAGGAGGAATCCATCTTTCAAGGTTAAAGAATCTGTATGTATAAACTTTTGCTTATCACATCTAGTTGATACTAACACATATCATCATAGGGTCTTTTAAACCATGGCACTTATAAAATGATTGCAGATTTGACGCGGCATGCTGGTAAACTAGAATCAACTAGTCACAATCCAGATATTATTTATGAAAATAACATTAAATGCAAAAATATAAGCAATGAAAACAACAACAACAATAATGATAATAACAATGAGCATCTTGTGGATTTATCAAACATTCAAGACCTGAGTCACTTATCATCGATACCAAGCTCCCAAGAAACTATCAAGTATGAGGGTCATACTGTTAATAATGGTCATGATGGCCTGGAAGAGTTTACAAATATTGGTTCAGTAAGATCAGCACGTAAACCATCAATAACTAGCACTAACACTGGCAATAATCAATTTACAATTGATTATATTCCTGATCCTGAGAATAATGCAAGTCTTGTAAAAAATATATCGAATTCCAGACATTCATCTCAGCTACTCACAAATATAACAAATATAACCAACGCTACATATACATATACTACAGATAAAACAAATTCAACAAACACAAACATACCGTCCAATACACTAGTCAATGAGCTTGGTCATCAATATGAGCAACCATTAAGAAGATCTGAAAGAAGAAAACATGGCTTCCATCAAGATCACATTTATACTATAGATTCTATTTGCTATCTGTTGCATGTTTCAAAAGAAATTGCAATTGAGATGATAAAGAAGAAACCCGAGTTGACTCTAAAGAGCAATACTGAGCTAAGAAGGTATTTTAAAGAAAGGAATGAGAAAATAAATCATGATAAGAGGAATAGTAAAAATGGTAAAAAGGTTAAAAACTTCATAATTAATGATGATCTTATACCCTCTCAAGACTTTGATAATGATCAAAATATAGCTTCTTATTCCAATCATAATGAAAACAACAACGATGACAATGACAATGAAAATGATCATGATAATGAAAGCGAAGATTATAATGATAGTTTTATTGCTGAAAATTATAATGATGCTACCTCTGATGAAGAACTTTTTAGATTTGCAAAAGACTATACTAGTCAGTATCATCGTTCTACTATACAGGCAGAAAAGAAGGGAACTTTAAAAACAGCTGCAGATCAATCATCACACTCTTCTTCTCCTGTAGCATCCTCAAAATCTGAACCTGATGGTGAAGATAAGGTTGATGAAGATAAAGATAAAGATGAAGATGAAGATGCGGATGAGGATGAAGATGAAGATGAAGATGAAGATGAAGATGAAGATGAAGATGAAGATGAAGATGAAGATGAAGATGGGGATGAATCAATGGATAATGTGACCACAAAGTTTAGAGGTAGAACATACAATGGTCTTCAAAATTTAGCCAAGCATTCTGGTTTACCAACAGCATTCTTTAGAAGTATTCAGAAACCAAAACCGATCCAATCCAAGAAGAAACGCGAGGTTCAGTACTATGATAGGTTAGCTGGTATTGCTAAAAAGAAGAAGAAGAATCAGACCTCTATTATCTATGGTGATAAAAAATCTGACCTGTTGGATGCTTTCACCACTGGTGAAGATTCGGATAATGATATAATCAATGATGATCCAGAATCAGAACCGCAATCACAGTCAGACACCAACATACAAGAGATAGATCAAACTTGCAGAAGCCCGGTTTACAATTACGATGACAGACCATTCTATGAGCGACGCTCAGATATCATTAATAATGCTAATGATAAATTCTCAATTCAGAAAAAAGAATTACTAGACCAAGGATTTGATGATATACTGATGTTTGATAGTGATTTAGAAGGTTTTTATCCAGTTAAAGATAAAGAAAGTACCTCTGAAAAGCATGAAAATAATGATCATTCTGTTCAATTTTATAGATATTCATCACAAGTTGCTAATAATAGTTATAATAATAATCGCATGGATCACATAATTTTTGACGATGCTGATTCAGATATTGTTGAAGATAAAAGGTCAGGATTAGACTACATGTTGGCATCCAAGATTTCTACTAGATCCTCGAAGCCTACACCGAAAACCAGGAATTATATTCCATTGAATCCAATGAAACCAGTACAAACACGTCATAGTGCTACTGTTGATTCCTATTATGAACGCCATCAACAGATGGTAGCTGCTGCAAGAAACACCGCTCAAGTAAAAAGTAATACTAAGCGAACAAAATATAACATTAGAACAACATCAAACAATATTAATTTATTCAAAAGGAGTTCCCATCCCAAAAGCTCAAAAACAGCTACAACTAGATACAAAGGCAGTTCAAAGAATATAGTAAATCACACCATTGCAGAGTCTATTGACGAATTTGAGGAATATAGTGAAAATACTCATGGACAGGAAGCAAACCAAAATAAGAAAAGAGCAGAAGAACAGAAAACGAAGAGTATGAAAGTTAAAAATTCCATAAACAGTAACATCTTATACGCTATAGCACCGAATAGAGATGCATATATTATTCCAATTCCTCAGAAAGCAGTTACAACCTCTACAAATGAAATTTTAAGCACAGAGATTGCATTCAATAAAGATAACTATCACTACAAGTACAACGACTCTAAGCAAATTGAAGTCATTGATCTTGAAAATAATAGGAATTCTATTCTTAGTCAGTTTGAACAATCTCAGTTCTACAACATTATTTACAAACATGGTTCTATCGATGAGGTCAATCTATTCACTTTCACATTCAAGCTTGACAATCAATCTATTCATTTCTCAAAGTTGAATAAGGATACTGTTGGTATATTCAAATCATTCTTCAATCTTATACTATCCACAAGTAGATTCAATCACTCTTATCTTTGCGAGTCAATCTTGAATATTGCAAAGTTTATTCTACAACTAGACTCCACGGAAAGCAGAAGATTAATGTCCTTGATTGGAACCTTCAAAATAACCATAATCAATAAGATAGAAAAACTATCCAAAGCCTCTGAAGTGATGTTATACTTCATTAGCTCTTTATTTTTATTTGACATTGCGATTGGGTTTAACTTAAAGAGGGATCATATGTCAACCAAGGGTGTAGAAGATCAAATGGAATCATTTATACAGTTATTTTTTAGTTATGCAACTGCAAAAGTTATGGATTTCAACTCTAATAGGCTTATCTTTGAATCTTTATCATGTTTCTTCACTGTTAGAAAAGATCTAACCTGGAAATTATTAACGAGATCAAGGTCAATAAATGTTAGATTACTAAAATCATGCTGTGATACATTTAAAATTAAGGATTTAAGCTTTGAACTATTCCAGGAATTAATCCAAAAAGATATTATGAGAGATAAATCTGAGAGAAACCTCAGATTTAATTTCATGCTATTGAAAGAGATGCTAAATCGCTATGATTGGACTGTAAATGAAGAAATAATATTTCTTATGTATGAGATTATTAAACAAAATAAATTCAATTTTTTTATGGTGGAAGCTGTTGTCGATGATGTGTTTACTGGTACTGAGTTTTTTCACCCTTCAAGCTGCATTTATATATATTTGAATTATCTTTTAAGATACGCTAGGAATAATAGAATCTCATCACGATTGCTAGAGAAGATTATTCCCATATCATATGGAAAAATCGAATACAATGTGTTTATCAATAGGTTAAACATCTTGTTGGTTATATCTAAGATATCCAATATGAATTTGGAGAATAAAATGAACGAGCTTTTCAAAAATAGTGAAAAGCACTACACTCATAAGCTTTTTGAAAATTTCTCAAAATCTTTGAAATATTTGACCGCGTTAGCTAGTTCAAAGTTATATTCATTGAGCTTTTCTGGTTTAAGGATGTTAATTGATGAGGTGTTAAAGTCTAAATCAGCAAGAAATTTTGACTTTATTAAACAGTTTTTCAGTGACTTGAATCCTAAAAGCTTGTCAAACCAATCTTTGAAACATATGGTCACAATAATTATGATGTATAGAGGTCATGAGGAAATCATCAATCTCTTTGGTCATGGTATCAAGCTATTTATAGAGACTACAACTGATTCCAAAGTTGCAAGAAATTTATCAAATGAATTAACGTTTGAAACTTATCCTGAACTATGGTTCTCAATTAAGAGTATACTTGTTAACCGAAAATTTGAAAGTTGGATTAGCATTTTGAATTTTAACACTTTTGCAAATGAACCACTTATATTCTCGCTTATCTTGAGAACTTCAGGGTCAACAACATATGAAGCAGATAAGTCTAAATTCATCAATGCATTAATTAAATGTGTATTTGAAAAAAAATATAATCCATCTTGGATTGATTATATTTCAGAGATATCTATAGTTGATCCAGAACTGCTACTTTATCAAAAATATTCATTTGTCTCTAAAAAGCTTATAGTAGCTACTAATTTAATTCAAGGCATCCTAAAGATAGAACCTGATTCTAAAAAAAGAATGATGTACTTTTCATTTATGACCAACTTTTTGAAAGTCGAGTTAAAGAATAATGATAATGATCTATTATATAGAAGCACGGTTAAGAAAATTGTTTGCTGTTTGAACGCAAATGCCTCACTATATTTGAAAAATGTATCAGCATTCAAGGACCTTCTTGCTGAGTTTTTATTGGATTTCAATGATATTGGTAATACTTTAACAATTGAGCAAAAAGTTTCAAGAATCGAACATATTATGCTAGGTTTTATATTAAGAGGAGAAGAGATAAGCATTGAATCAGAGCGTATGATATTGAAAAGTACTAATATCAACTCTATTGAAGGATCAAGATACTACCATATTAGTTGCTTGATAAGTTGCCATGTTGATGAGTTAAGAAATAGTCGAAAGAATTGGTTGATTTTAGCAATTTCGTTGGAGTTCCTTGTTAAGTCATTTAAAAAGGGCTATAGTATGAATCGTTATGATTTATATTGCTTGATGAAGCTGATATTGTCATTACCCAATATCTTGAAATATTTGGGGGGTCAATTTTTATTTTATGAAACATTGGCAATGATTAACGTGTACCAGATATGCTGTATCATATTTCAAATGTTAGAGGGTACAAATGACTTGGAAATTTACAAAGATTTAATAAGGGTCATTGCAGATTACAGTTCTGATGATCATGAAAGAATAAGATTTATTGAAGAACGGCCAACAATGTTTCCGGATTCATACATAGTTAGAGATCCAACTTCAAAGATTCCGACACATTATGGTACAAGAGGTTGTCCTTCTGAATTGAAAGAAATATTGGAGAAGAGTAGAAATGATTTTAAGGTATTATTTGTAAATGGTGAGGTGGATAATAGTGATGATTACGATTCTGATTTAGGCTATTTAGTTTAATATAGATCAATGCACGCGCGCTCACGTATTGCTGAGAGACTATGTAATTTCGGATGTTCAGGTGTTGATATATTTTCCGGTCTAAAATTCGAATTTGTATCATATTATGAAGAGGCAAGACTTTGAACAATCTTTTAGGGGAACTATTGGATATCAGAGGAAAGAGGATTCCCATTGAGAAGTTAGCATTATGCTTTCAAATAAACAGCGCTCTAGGATAAGAGCTCCTAAAAAAGTATGTTAGCAGCCTTAATTCTTCTCGAACTTATATATATATAGATATATATATACTAACAGAGGATCAACATCATATAGAATTTAACAAATACAGTTGATTTTAATTCATCATGGAACATATTATCTAAAGATATTACAAAAATTCTGACTAAAGATGCTTCTGATCTATCGTTTGAGGAATTATATAGAAATTCATACAATTTGGTATTAAGGAAGTTTGGGAAACAACTATATGACGAGACAAAGGAACTAATTACACAACATTTGTTAAAAGTTAGGAAAGAATCATTGGCCTTCTATGAATCAAATGATCAAGAATCAAAAAACGTTGAATTTATGATAAGAATTAATACCGTATGGAATGATCATATATTGAGTATGAGAATGATCAGTGATATATTAATGTATCTGGATAGAGTATACTCAAAGGAATATAAATTACCATTAATTTATAACCTTGGTATTGAACGGTTTTATTTCAATATTATCATGTTTAATTGCAATCAAATTGGTTCAATACTGAATAATATTATTGTCTTAGAGATTGAAAAGAATAGAAATGATGAAATTATTGATATTTTTAAGATCAAATCAACTATTCAAATGTTTGAATCATTGCTTAATATCGATAACATTTATGACTCATATTATTCAAGCAATTTTGAGCCCTACTATATAGATCAATCATTGCAATATTATGAACGTAAATCCATGGAGTTATTAGACCAAAATGATGCCTCCTTATATATAAGAAAAATCAATGAACTGATATTAAAGGAGGAAGATAAATCTGTACTCTATATTCCTGCAGCTACACTTCCAAAGTTGATCAACCTATTGAATAAAGTGTTAATTGAGTCCAAAATAAACTCTGTTTTAAAATTCAATAATGGTGTTAAATTTTGGATTCATGAAAAGAAATTTGATGAACTAAAATTATTATGTCAACTATTAAAAAGAGTTAATTATTTTGAGGGACTATGTGAACAAATCCATTCAATCATTATAGAGGAAGGCACTAATATCAATGAAATAAACAATGCAAATCAACAACAACAAAAGAAATTGAATCAAGCTATATCTTGGATTGAAAGTATCATCGAATTAAAAGTTAAATATGATGTAATTTTGAAGTATTTAGAGAGTATTCCGATTGTGGAACAATGTATTGAAAATTCATTCATAGAATTCGTGAATAGTAACGATAAGTTATCAGAGTTCTTATCATTATATATTGATAATATTATCAAGAAATCTTCTACATTCACTGATGAAGAAATCGAAAAACATTTAAACAACTCAATTTCAATTTTTAGATTTATTAAAGATAAGGATTTATTCGAAAAATATTACAAGAATCATTTGGCAAAAAGACTGTTAAAAAATAGTGGTGTTAGTAGTAATACTATAAGTGGAAATGGCACTTCAACAATTGACCTGGAAAGATTGATGATTTTCAAGATTAAAAGTGAAACAGGTAGTTCAAATTTTACATCTAAACTGGAAGGAATGTTTAAGGATATTAATTTATCTCAAGAATTGAGCAATAATTTTAAGAATAAAAAATTTTCCATCAACGTTTTAACAAAGACGTTTTGGCCTATTCAACCATCAAATAATATCAATATAAATTTACCATTCGAATTAGTTGAGATGAGCAAATCATTTGAAGAATATTACTCCAAGATTCATTCCGGTAGAATGTTAAAATATGCATACAATTTTGGCTCTATTGATATTAGAATTAAATTTAATAAAAAAATCCATGAAATAAATACATCATTATATAATGGATTAATCATGTTATTATTTCAAGAGCATGATATTTTAACTATGCAAGAAATATTGACCATTACTCAAATTCCTGAACCTGATTTAATAAGATCATTACTATCTATTTCAGTTGCGCCAAAGACAAGAATTTTAATCAAAAAACCACTGAGTAAAAATATTAATCCAACAGATACATTTGAGTTTAACTATAACTTTATTGGTGTCACTACTAAATTAAAGGTTCCAACAATTACATCAGCAATAGATTCTAATCCAAAGGAGACAATGAAAGAAATCACAGAGGAAAGAAAATTTGAACTAGATGCTATGATTGTTAGAATTATGAAGTCTAGAAAAGTATTAAGTCATAATGAATTGATCAGTGAAGTTGTCAAACAAAGTAGTAGATTTACTCCAAGTCCTATATTTATTAAGAAAAGAATCGAAGGACTAATGGAAAGGGAATATTTAAAAAGAGATGATAATGATAGAAAATTATACCAATATTTAGCATAAAGTAATAAAATAAATATTTATAATCTTAAATTACTTATTGTGTTATTATAGATTTGAACATATTATACTGTATACTCTCTAGTATTGAAAAGTTGAGTTCAATAGAACTCGTTTAAACAGAAGTACTTTGAATTAGTTTCGATGATAATAAAAATAATCTGGACTCCAAAATGATGTGTAGTAAGTATTCATTATATTTACATACAATTCATAGTAATTTTAATTTCTTAGTATACTGGGGGAAATAACAGTGACAAATTCCTGTGATGTCGTTTATTCTCCATTACAAATCACTAATGATAACTTCTCTTTTCCCTTATTACCATATTCCTAAAACACAATTAATTCACAATCTATCTCTCCATGCTTTTTCCATTCATTTACCTTCATTTACCTTCTTTTGCCTTTAAATTGTAAGTGATGATGCCTCCGATCTCTCAATTTAGACATAAGTAGCGATCTTTACAAATGTCTGGATGTACTGTTCCAGTATAAGAGATGATGCCTTACATTGGCTAATGAGTAAGAAGAGTACTCATACTATATACATTATTATTACAGTTTATCAATTCATTTATCTACTAGTACTACTTATGGAAAGCTTAACAATTAATGCCCTTTTGTAATCTATTTGAGCTATATATTAATGGAAAGGAAATGACAAAAATAACAAAGATATACTAATAATGCGGCTATAACTAATTAATAATTAGATGATTGAATCTAATTCTTTAATTGTCTTTACTTCACCTAACTTGTTATCTTCATTAACATCTAATGTTATATTCTTTTCAGCTAACCAATCATCATTAATAAATTTAGTCAAGTAAGATCTAATTGAATCAGGTAAAACAACAACAACAACATCATCTTTAGTAAATTTATCGTTATTCTCTTGAACATATTTAACAGTAGCAGACATGGCAGTACCAGATGATCCACCAACTAATAAACCTTCATCTTGAATTAATTGTCTTGCTAGTTGAAATGATTCTTTATCATTTGTCTTATACCATTTATCAATAAATTTATAGTCCAATACCTTAGGAATGAAATCATAACCAATACCTTCAACTTCATAATGATGAATATCACCTTTATGTTCAGGATCATAAAGAATTGAACCTTCTGGATCAGCACCAATAACTTCAACATTCTTATTTTCCAATTTATTAAATTCTTTCATTCTTTTACCAATACCAGCAATAGTACCACCAGTACCAGCACCAGCAATAACAGCTCTTAAATTAGTACCATTATTAGTCTGTCTTAATATTTCTAATCCTGTTGTTAAATAATGAACATTTGGATTATTTGGATTTGAATATTGATCTAAAATTATAGAATTTTGAATTTTTTTATTTAATTGTTTAGCAACACCAATATGAGACCAATCTGAATCAAATGGAGCTTCATTTGGTGTTCTAACAACAGTAGCACCTAAGGATCTTAAAACTGAAACTTTTTCATTCGACATCTTTTCAGGTAATGTAATAATAACTCTATAACCTTTCAACTTACCTACTAAAGCTAATGCAATACCTGTATTACCACTTGATGCTTCAATGATTGTAGTCTTTGATGGATGTATCTTACCCTCTTGTTCTGCTCTTTCAATCATTTCAAGTGCAATTCTATCCTTTGCTGAACCACCTGGATTAAAATATTCTAATTTGGCCAATATTGTTGGTTTCAAATTATACTTTTGAGGAATCTTGCTCAACTTAACAAGAGGAGTATTACCAAAATAGTTTAAGATGGATTTATATTTGATTGTCATGATTCAATAGGAGTACATAGATGTTTTATAAGAGATAGAATAAATATTAATAAAGAATGATTAAAATAATGAACATGTTTATTTAAAAGGAAATAATTTGGAAAATTTTCAGATATGTAAAAAGACATAATTATGGCACATAACGTCTCGGTTATCAAAGGTACGTTGAGAAAGAAACTGGAAGGCATCGAATGATATTCAAATTGGATATCTTTCATTCTTGTATAAGGTTACTTACTACAGACTAAAAGAGTAAAATATATAATTACAAATGATTACATCCTCATAATACTATAAAATAATAACTTATTTACTTTTCGTTATATAGCATCCTCTCCTTCCTTTAAAAAGCAATGTAGATGAAGCATCTTCGAAAACGGCTGTAAAATTTGGAGATTGCACGTGACCGAAATTTCCACAATTATTGTAGTAATAAGTATGTATTTGTTTATACTCTTTAATAATGTGATCTCTTTGCTAAAGAAGTAGTATAATGTTATGAACATAAATGAAATAACATAACTTAAAACATCGAAATACTAGAAGAATGAAACAGAAACTACTACAACGAACAACAAGAATTATCAACTATACCCTGCTCTTGATTTTAGCAGCAATCATAACATACAAATCTTTACTATGTAATCATTCAATTATAACATTGGTACGATCAACTTTATTAAACCTTATTAATTCTACTTCTGAATGTAATCTAAATAATTTAAACCATACGGATGGACTGTGCTGGTGGCAACGAAATAAATATCTGGAACAATTGATATGGTTTCTTGTAGATCAAGAATAGTTGGCTACTTTTCATATAATTAATTCAAAATAGCTCGAATTTAATGGTTGAAAGGTTTTTAAATTGGTTATCAAGGTGTTAAATATCTATAAGAGATTAGTTTTAATGACATATACTACTGCAAGTATTTTTGAAAAGAAACTATTAGGACAAAAATAAATAAATAAATTAACTATATTAGTATAATATGCAAATCAAAACAAAACTTAACTTTTAGTCTTTCTCTATAAAATAAAATTACTACTTCTTCTTCTTACTTCTCCCTGTTATCATTATTTAAATTAAAATGAGCTCCAACTCCAATCTGCTGGTACTGCAACTGCACCACTATCAGTTCCATTTGGCTTACTTGAATCTCTTCCCTCAGCTGAATTATTTGTACTTCCCTCAACAAATTTTCCATCTTTAATTCTTGAAACTTTTTGTAGCTCACTAATTTTATCTTGAATAAATTTCTTATAATCCTTGTTACAATTGTCACAGACTTTGGCAGATATACCGTTTCCATTGATACCATTTCCAACTAATTGAAATTGTGCATCTCTGTCTAGTCTTATTAAATTAGATACATGTTCAGAACAGAATAAATCTCCGCAATGTCTACAATGATGTCTTCTTTCAAAGAAGGTGAATGGTTTATCACATTGTGCACATGAATTCCTTGAAATATCTTTTCTCCAATGTGCTCTTGTAATTTCTCCTCCATTACCATTATTTTCATTATCACCATTGGTATCAAGTCCTGAATTTAATCTCCAATATGATGTTTGTGATCTTAATGAACTTGCTGCACTTCTAATTAACTCTGTGCCTCTTCCACCAGCAATGCTTACATCATTGGTGCTACCATTGTTGTTATTACTGGAAACACTACTATGGCTATCACTTCTAATATGATGTGTTTGATTAAATCTTTTCATATGCTCTTCATTGATACTTCTAACGTCTTCTTCTTTTAAATTAGTATCAGATTGTCTAAGAACAGCTGGAACATACATTGGCCTTTTAAGGTCAGATAAAGTCTTTAAACTACTATTGTTATTGGTGATATTGTTATGATGTTGGCTAGTACCAACTGGCGTCTGACTATCATTCATACCAAGTAAATTTTGTGAGGAAGTAGTAGCTGATAATAATGCATTATTAGGATGATTCGGTCTATTGACATGTGTACGTTGTTGTTCTGCTTGTACCTGTGCTAGCTGTTGTTGTGGTTGTTGAGATGGTCTACGTTGTAGTTGTGCTTGTGATTGTAACTGTAGTTGTTGCGGAGCTTGTGATTGTTGATTTTGTTGTTGTTTATTATATGGCTGTTGAATTGTCTGTTGAGTTGAGTGCTGTAACTGTTGTTCAAGGTTACCGTTACCACTATTTCTGCCATTGTAGTCTTGTTGTCCATTATATCTTATTAGTGGATTATTCATACCATTAATATTATTTACATTATTGCCACTAATATTATTACTAGTATTATTGCTATTACTGCTTTGATGATTATTGTTATTGTCATTGTTGTAGATGCTATTGATGTTATTATTGTTGGAGTTACCAACATTGAAATTATTGCTACCAGAGTTGAAAGCCAATGGAGATTGACCTAATTCTCTTAGCTGAGCAGCAGCTGATAATGTAGTTGATGGGATTCTCGTCAGTAATGGAGATGTTGAAATTGATATACCATTACCATTGATAATACGCTCATTAAAATTGTTATGATTGGTAGTATTGTTCTTGCTATTGTTATTAACATTTTTGTTATTGTTATTGTTGATGTTATTGTTATTATTATTGATATTATTGTTACTGGTATTGGTACTAGGATTAGTATTTGTATTAGTCAAAGTATTGGTAGTGGTATTAGTATTAGTGTAATTATTAGTATAAACATTAGTATTAGTATTAGTATCGGTATTAGTATTGGTAGATGGTTGTAAAATAGTATTATAAGTATTACTATGATCTTGAACTGCATTAACACTGGTATTAAACCTTATTAAATTGTTAGAACTGCCAGAACTATGCATTAACGAGGCTGCTGCTGAGTTAACATCATTAATAATGATCTTATCATCGATACTATTTGGTTTTGAAGTTGGCGTCTTAATTGATAAATCAACCTCAGCAGGTTGAAATTTAGAAAGATTTGTTAACCTTGATAATGCATCATCTGTTAATCGTTTTTGAATCTCTAGTTGCTCAATATCATTTTTATCATTAGTATCATCATCCCCACATGCTATATTTTCATCTTCATCATCTCCAACACTTGTATTAGATTTTTGACTAACCAAGTGATTGAATGGTAATTTTTGTCCAATCTCAAATAAGTTGGTTTTCCTTGTTGAAGAGAAAGTTGCAGCAGGTGCTTGTATATGATGAGTAGTAGAATTACTATTTATGGTGGAATTATTGTTACCTTGATTATGCTGATGATTATTATTGTTGTTATTGCTATTATTGGTATGCATATTACTATTCTGAACAAAACTCCTTAAGGAAACACTAGATAATACAGATTGTAGAGACTGTGTTCTTGATTTAGGCACCGATCTCTTTTCAAATGTAATCAAATCATTCAAATCGTTATCTTCTTCTATAGCTTGTGAATCACTACTCATTGTTCTTGCTGTTATTAATGATGATTGTGATTAACAAAAGTATGAAAATGGTGAGTTGGCTGGTTTTAATTGATTACGCTGAAAAGCTCTATCGATATACACCGTACCAAATGTGAAAATTAGTCGACTTTCTTTACAGACTAGTTATTATTTGTGGGAATAGGTAACTTAAAGTAGTCAATGTAGTTTTGTGTTTACCAAAGTATAAATAATTTGAAATCGCTGATGTCCTATTAGTTAAAATTTCAAAATTTTCGGAGTCGTAAATAAAAAATCTTGAGTCGGAAATGAGGCATCAATTTTTTACAGATTTATGATAGATATACTACTTATGGATGAATGTGTTGATTGTGAAGTTACAGAAGGTAGCTAAAAAGAGTGTCATACCGAAAGCGGATTATATCATAAACGTTTTGTTTATTTTTATGTATAATAACTAGTGGACAGAATTGATGGAAATGCATGAAATCTTTAGTAATATAGGTCATTTGTAATTTCAATTGCAAGAAAAGTTGCAAGGGTAGCTGAGAATAATTAATCGATAATCATTCATCATTGTTCTTGATTTTATAACTTTGTGATTAAATATAATGTTGACCAGTGAAACAGAGTGATATTGTGATATTGTGGTTTGTAATAAAACAGAAATAGATATAGGATTAAGACTTGTACTTTTCTTATTCACGAATTTCTAATTCTGGACGTTTGGAGCCTCTCTTCTTTAAACCAGCTAATGCTTGTGTTTCGAAACTTGTTGACTCTTTTAAGTTTCTTCCTAAATTATCCAAGTCTTTCACCTTATATAGACGTACTAAAAAGTTTTCAGAAGTGAAAGCTTCTTCCAAGACACTTAGTTCAGGTGATTTTGGAATTCTTTGATTACGAACTCTATCAATAGTTTGTCTTCCATTAAATAATTCATCAAATCTATAATATGACATCTTATAAAGTAATGACTCTCTCATTGTTTCTGTGGCTTGTTCATCTACTTTATATTCACCCTTATCAGTGAAAAAATTTCTTTCTTTGACTTCATCTGGCCAAATACCTTCAGCAATTCTAACCATCCATAAGAATTTATTTAAATCATCACCTGAATAACCTAATAGACCACCAAAGATCACCAAAATATAATCGACATCATGTTGTTTTAAAATCTTGTAAGCAACATCTTCATTAGATGACATTGCCTTACCAACAGTTGCAATATGAGTATTATTCCAGGTATTATTATCAACAAGAGTAGTACGATCAGCCATACCACCAATTTGATAACCATAATCCCACCAAGCCATGACTTTAGCATCTTCTGGTGTGTTCATTCTTAACCAGTAGTAAGCTTCTCTATAGTCATCGATGATATTATTTGAGCCATCTGGATTCTTTGAAGCTAACACAACTGATGGTGAAGAGTAGGCTGTAGATGTAACATAGATACAATGATAGACGTATAGATATAAGTAGAAACCAAATGTGGCAATAACTGATAATCTAGCCAATAACGAGGTAATGGTTGGATTTTCAAGTCCTGAAATTTCTTCATCATTTTGAGAAACAGTGCTCTTTTTTTCCTTTGATGTTGATTTTTGATAGGCCTTAATATATGAAGAGAAATCTAGATAAATATCAAATAATTTTGAAATGGCAACAGCAGCAGAGACACAAATGATTGGAGTCAAGGTCAACATTAAACGAACCATAACACCAGCAAAGTAAGAACATAGAATACTATAAACAATGACAAAAATATGTTCATCCTTTAGATCTTGGAACAATAAATAAACACCAGCTGGGAATAACCAAATTAATAATTGATTATCGAAAAAAAATGATGGCCAAGCTGTAGGTTGATGTTCTGAGACAGAGGCAATGATTGGAATATGAATTTTAGCATAGTTGGTATCCCACAATGAGTAGAATCTACCAGTCCAAGGAGCAATTAAACCAAAATATGTCAAGGAAACTAAACCAAAGATACCCAATGAAGCAATTAAAACAATTGAAACGACAAGAACTGATTTGAATTGAGCAGCTGGGATCTTGGAACGAATATAATCACCAAAAGCAACAATTTGGATCAAACCAAACACTCCAAGAGCAGCCATATGATCATTTGAACGAATTGGTAAGAAACCGACAAAGGGAATTTGCATTGAAGCTAAAGTACCAATGGCATACCAAGTTGAATATGATGTATAAAGTTTGTGACTATATCTACCCATTAGGATTAAGACAAATACATGTAGAGGAATTAAATTTGTAATGAAGACGTAACCACCCCAAGCACTCACCATATAAAAGTAAAAGACAGATGCTAATACAGACCAAAATACAGAGCCCTCCTTTGAACCTTTGATCCACAAATAGAAGGTAGCCATCAATAGAGTGATTGAAATGGCTTCATTATCATATGAACCTGCAACTGATCTTGAAGTATAACCTGGAGATAGACCAATAAAAGCAGCAGCTAAAAGACCAGCATTCGAGTCCTTAATTTCAGCAGTGAACAAATATGTTGCCCATGCAGTTAAGAAAGAAAATCCAGGCGCCAATAAAACACAAATATTTCTGATATCAACTGGTAGACCAAAATATCTTAACAGATGCCAGATTGAACCAGAAGTTACCATAAGCCCAGGGTATAGAGTACCACCAGTAACTCTACCTAATGGATACCATGTTCTATCATCAAACCAGTTCAAAAACTCATAATAAGTATGGCTTACCAAGTATTTAGTAGCTCTAAAGTTGAACCAAGGATCGAATTCATGAATGATTGATTCGAATCTAATGACAGCGAATAGACGTGAAGAAACAGCAGCCCCAGCAATTGAAAGAAGAATGACCCCCTTCAGCAGCAATTTAATGTTTTCCAACGCAACAGAAGACAATGCCATCTTAGTTATAAGAATAGTATGCAATTAGAGTGTCGAAATTGTGTACAGAGTAGACTGGTTAACTAACTTTCTTTGTACGTGCTTTTCCATTTATTGAAATTATTTGAACCTTGTACGTGTTCAGTTTTTTGTTAAACTTGATAGTGGTGTTAAGATGTTTAATTTTTAGCATTTGTTTGTACTAGAAACCCAGTGCACCTAGTACCTGAATTTTACTATAATTAATGTTTCGTATTGACCTTTGTCATTTATACTTCTTTGCTAAGATCAAATGCCTCTGCTGATAGACATAGTAGTGATATATGCACTATGCTAATATTACCTTTTATTTATATCAAAAGGTACAAACAAAATAGTAGTATTAATGGAATATCTGTATTTGCGGGTAATTTGATATTGGAGCGCGCAGAATATTCCAATTAATAGTGAGCAGTACATACGATGCACATTAATAATTTCAAGCTTAAGTCTTTCAGTAAATCTCAGAGAAATAGCATAATAAGGTCAATATGGATGCATATCCACTGGAATTGGTGAACCATATATCACCTTTAGTGTTTGTGCAAGGTGTAGATACTGAAACTGCTAAACAATGCTTTGGATCTGCCTTAAATTTGCTTTTAGAGAGTGAAATTGATAGTTCTATTGAAGATGCCAATAAAATTACACCTGATAATAATACCACAACTAATGCTCAGTATAGAACACTTAACAGACAATTACCTGCCATTTCTGATGAACAAATTCCTTTCATCATCGATATTCTTTCGATCTGGTCAAAACATAATGTGAACTTCGAATCCTTATGGGATAGCTACAGTTTGAAGTCAAATCTAAACCAAAACAGGTATACTTTCAAATTTATTGAAAATGACTTTACCTTTGTAGATCTTTCTAAGAATGAAACAGATCTAACATCCTCTCCAGGAATACTTTCATCAAATTGGTTCAAAAAACATTCTGTCTATATTCCATCTGCCTTCATATCCTTCTTACAGATGGGTAGCGAGGAGGAAGAAAATGATATTTCATTAGTTAATGAAATCAATCAATTGACTGCCAAATTATCTTCGATCGATAAACATCTAATTCCATTATTTTTAATCCTGTCATCAAATTCCATTGTTTTTAATCCAAACCTGAATAATAGAGTCATAAATATTAAAAAATCAACTAACAATTCTATAGTTAAATTTATTCCATCTTCTTCTTCAAAGGATATTATTAATTATTCATTAGAGTCCTTACAACTAGTGAAACAATCAATATCGGAATATTATTCATATAAGGAGAAATCAATAAAAAGAAAGAAGAATAAGAGTTCTTCTGATTTGATTAGTGATTCCAAATACTCAATAAAGCTGGGCTATCTTAATGAAGTTAGAAAATTATACGAATACTCAATAAAATACTACGAAGCATCTTATGATAATATAATATCCTTACTTAATACGAACTTAAAGACTGATGATAATTTAAATGATAAGGATTGGTATAATTACAGGCTATTCTTGGACATTTTAATGATTCGTATTGTTAAATTGAATTTTTATTTGGAACAATATAACAATGGATATAAAAAATTCGATATTCATCTACAATCAGTGATCTATCTAATCAAATTGAATCAAAATTTGAGATCCAATTCAAACGATAAAATAAATTGTAGTTCAACTATAAATTGGTTGTACATTCAATTTTATTGGTTGGCACAAATCTTAAACTATAAACCTATTAGCAGACCAGTAATCGAAAATGGTTATGACACTCTTGTCCTTTCACATCCAAGTTATCTATACTTACAGTGTTATTTTTTGCTAAAACAAAAGTTGAATATTGGAACCCAAAATGATGATCATGACAAATATTCTGATAGTCTGAAATCTAATTTCACTGATCCAATCAAACTATTAAAACAATCCAATGAAGGGTTTAAGCATTTGAATTATAGCAACTCAATGGAATACATTGATTATTTGATTGGTAGCGAGCTTTTATCATCTTCAAAATATGACAATGACAGTGAGAATGAAACATTAAAGGAATCTGTGGGACTCTTATCAAATATACTCGTCAACTCAAAAGGTTGGGATTATTTAACAAGCTCAATTTATCATAAATCATTACAATGCTATTATAAATTGTCTGATTCAAATGGATTTATCAATAGCTTGTTAAAATTAAATCTACTAAACAAATCAAGAATAGCAAAACCATTTCCTGAATTTGAAAATTTCAATGAATCCTTCATTATAAAAAGTTCTGAAAAAATAATCATAAGTGTTGAAGACGATCATGATACAAACATAATTGAATGTGAAGCATTATTTAAAGATTATAAGAATACAAGTAAGGATTTCATTAATTTGCAACTAAAATTAAAGTTTAAATTAAATAATTATCTAATTAAAGATAGCTCATATTATCTTAATGATTTATTGATAACTTTTGATAACATCAATCCAAGCCCTACTTCCTCTGTTGTGCATACACCTTCAGATGTTGCTGTAACTACCGAGACTTCAAAGAATCTTGTCAATATGCCAAATATACTACTGGTTCATACTGATGAGATTCCTGCTTCCCAAGAATTAACTCAGATAGAGTTAATTTATGACGAAGAATTGAATCTATTGAAGGGTCAATTCAATTTGAAGTTCATTAGACAATTCCAGCAAAAAATTATTCAGTTGAAATTCAAATTTGGTAAAATTGGTAGATTCAAAATTTCAAGTATAACATCAACTATTAATTTTAGTTTATCAAATTTGAAAGTTACCACAGCTGAAGGAAATATCGAGATTAAATCAATTATCAAGATGATTAATGAAAATACTGTTAATGATAAATTCATTTGGTATTCTGATAATTCATTTAAACAAATAATCTCTAACAAATTGCCGCTCAACTTGGAGATAATTCCAAACATCAAATTCAAATTAACTTCTAAATTACCATCAAAATTAATCATCAATGAATTACTTCCATTGAAATTTAAAATAGTTAAGGATGAGGATCTCGATATCAATCTATTAGCCAATATAAATTCCAGTACTTCTAGTATGAACTACTACTGGATTGATGAGAGCGATGGAAATCACGAGCATAAATCAAAGGCTCTAGATCTCAAGAGTGTCTCAAATAACGATGTCTACGAATTATGCATTCAATATAAAATGTTGGAACAGCCACAAGCAGATACTCAACAAAATAATGAAGATGAATTGGAATTAAAAGTTGAAGTTAATTTAATTTACTATATTAATGATGATTATAACAATGGTATGAAGGATACAATCAAGCTATCACTAAATGTTATAAATCCATTCAAATTATCTTTGAATATTTTACCAAGTATAAATGAGGAAGAAGGAGATAATAGTTTATTTGTTGTAGATGAAGAGGATGATAGTAAGATCAAATCTATTAGATATTGGATGATGAAACTAGACATTAATATTTTACCCGAATATAGAAAAGATATAGAGATCGTAAGAGATAGTCTTGAATTTAATTCTTTGAGCGAAAAGATGACATGTTGCGAAGTTGAATTGAAAAATAAAAATAAGAGTGAAGGTGTTAATCCAGTCTATAATTCTAAACATTTGATAAAAACTATTGGCTGCGATATGAATAATAGGAACATAACATTTGAAGCTAAATTAATGATCCACTACAACAGGGTGACACATCATTCAACTATTGAATCAATATTCAATTATAAAGTTTTGAAACTCAACCTTCCATTATTTGATCCAAGAGTATTATTAAAAGTTGATTTTATCAATGATAACAATATTAAGTTAAATTATATCATTGAAAATCCAACAAATAAGATCTTTCAATTTCAGTATCAATTATTCAACGATAACAATAATAGAGACTACAAACTGTCCAATACCATCGGTAAACAAACGATAAACTTATTACCAATATCTAAACAGAAAGAAGTCGTTGCTGTTGAACTATTTAAAAAGTCTTCATTGAAAGAAATTGCAAATGACTCTATGGTCAAATTACCTCAGTTTAAGGTCTACGATATCAATTATAAAGTGAATTTACCTACCTTATTGGTATTGAATGATGAAGATAATAATCAAGATACTAAGATCACCATGATAAAACAAGATATATTTTTCATTAGACATTAGAGTTTTATTTATAAATTATACAAGACTGAATTGTAAAACCACTGTTGAATTATTATATAGTTTTGAGTCAATATATTGACCATATAATTTATCAAGAATACAGACACAGGAAATAAATAAAGGGCTTTTATATAGTGACGAAATAGGTTTCTTTACCCTCTTTTGTATTTGACACACTTTCTAATAATTTGAGATTTTAAGTCATTAAAAATGTTTTAGGGTCACCATAAACACCACTTTCGACATTTCTTTTGATGTCATAAATAACAGCTTTCTGGTCTTCTGGTAAAGATTCAATATCATCGTTAGATAATTGTAGTACCTGCGTAATCAATTCTAACTGTTCAGAGTCTACTTGTTCTACCTGTTGAGTTATTTCTTGATCTCGGTTGGTAGGAACAGTAATAGTGGATGGTGTCATCTCTTGTTGCTTTAAAATAGAGACTATGTCCTCTTGTTGAGAAATACCAGACATTAGCAGTATTTCAATAATCGCATATGTCAATTGTGGACACGTGTATAATAATTGTTCCATCATTGGGGGATTTTGAATTGACATTTGCTTAGCATCTCTTATAATATTTAATAATCTCGAGTGATCTAATGAAGATAAAGCAGATGTGATAGTATCAGCAAATGAAGGTGTATCATCAGATAACAATACCCCTGGAGGTAATGGTGGTAATTGATTATTGTTATTATGATGATAGTTTCTTCTCTTATTATTCGTATCATTTTTGTGATTATTGTTATTATTGTTACTGTTGCCATTGTTGTTATTGTTGGTGTTATTTGAATTCGAAGAAGATAATGAATTCTCAGTAGAGAAATCACATTTTAAATTTCTGTTTCCAATGGAATAATTATTCAAATTTCTAACAGCGGATGA
>JAJMFI010000582.1:0-32483 GCA_030574595.1 Ruyongia chambardii
GTCTTATGGGGATCAATTGGTTATGCCCTTGGTGCTCAACTAGGTGCTGTAACTGCTGTTGATGATCTGACCAAACATCATGGTGCCGTTGAAAGAAGAGTTATTTTATTCATTGGTGATGGTTCATTACAATTAACAATGACTGAAATCTCTACAATGATTAGAAATGGTTTGAAACCATATATTTTTGTCTTAAATAATGATGGTTATACAATTGAGAGATTGATTCATGGTGAAAAGATGGGTTATAATGATATTCAACCATGGAATCATCAATTAATCTTAAAGACATTCAATTGTAAAGAAGATCAAGGAGACAGCTACAAAATTCAAACCATTGGTGATTGGGAGCATTTTGTTTCTTCTGAAGGCAAAGCTGACAAAATTAGATTGATCGAATTAATGTTAGATAGAATGGATGCCCCATTGAATTTAAAGAAACAAGCTGAACTAACTGCACAGACTAATGCTGAACAAAATTGAGAATTAATATGTGTGATGCTTTTGTGAATTGTTTAGATACATAATAATAACGTGAAACTGTATACTAATATATACACTGGTGTGAATAAGTGAAATTTTACAAAAAGTACTTACATTTATCTTGTAGTGTAGTGCGCAGTATTTTAAATATAAGTATTAGGTAAAAATAATTCACTAGCCGCAAATCCGCCACTAGACAAAACCACAAAAATAATTAGTAGTGCTTGGTGTTATTTCAAGCAACACTTTGTAAGTAATAGCTGAAATTACCAACAATTTGTCATACATACATACTTATAGGAATTAGACTATAATGTATGAGATGAAACCGTCATTCAAATCACAGTTAGAGAATAAGCTAAACAGATTTGATGAATTAAAATCAGTTGATCAAAACTATATCTTACAACAGACAAGGCTATTGATCATAGGGGATGATGAAGAGAAGGAAGAACTAGTAGATCAACATTTGGAACAATTATTCAAGATCTTCATAAACCAATCTCAACATGAACGGATAGAATCTACTGATAAATATGCTAGTTCAAATTTACAACATTTGTTAGTAATTTTTTATTCGTTATCATTGAATAAGGAGTGCATATCCAGACTGATAAGTCTGAAGATACTCAAGGTCTTGTTGCCATTAACACCAAAATATGTAGATGATGACACTACTTTATCACTTATATTCAAATTATTAGCTTCGCTACTAAACTCAAGAGATGTTGATAAGTCGTTTAATATCAATGTAAGTAGTTCAGAGGGTTATCAATTTAGAGAGGTTGTTTTCAAAAAGATTTCTTTAATAAATACAAACTTTGAAGTACTGTTGGATATTTTAAGGTTAATACCACTATTACATCCAGTCAATGATTTCAAAAATTTAACATTACCATTATTACAAGTATTAGAAAGATCAATATCTGATATTAAAACCAATTTGATTATACAATATAAAGATTCAGACACATATAATAACTGCTTCAACTCATTAACTATACCGAATCCTCCAAAGCTATCAAAAATTTCCAAATTAGTTAGTCCTATGTTATATTCATTATCCTGCCTTTTTGATTCAAATTCTTCTCCAAATGGTGGGAGCTATACCATGGTAGATACAAATGATGGTCTTGAAATTGTTGATAAATCAAAACCATCCTTAAACAAGTGTAATTCCTATAGCCTATTATCGATGGATCATATTAAAAAAATTGATGATTATATTTCAACTGATACATACTTTGTTTTATCTTCATTCTTAAAATGTAATGATTATGAATTAAAACTATCAGCTATTTCATTATTGAGCTTGTTTTCATTAAACTCATCGTTAAAATTTGATTCAGAAGTAAGAATTGTCAACATCAAAAAGATTTTACCATATTTGATTCAAATTATTGAATTAAAGGATTTGAGTAATAATAATCTTTCATCAACTTTTAAAGTAAAATGTAAATTACCAAGAAATTTCAATCCATTTTTCATTCTTTCCTCAATTTGTTCCAATTTTGAATTTGTTAATGATTATTTGATGAACTTCAACTTAATCAAAGATTTTTGTGATATTATTGTCAAATTCGATAATGTTAAGTTTGAAGAAATAAATAATTCAAGTATTGAGAGTTTAGCCGATTTATTTTTATCATTAAGTGCTATTTCATCTAATAATGAAAACAATAGAAAGCTAATTACTAAATATAACTTATCTAACACTATAGAAGCAGCTTTAAAATTCCATTATAAATATCTAATGAAATTCATTAAGAATAATAAAGCAGATCAAAGACATACACGAACTTTGCTTCAAACAAAACATGAAGAGAAAGACAAAGGCGATGGTATTGTAGATGAAGATGGAGATGCTGAAGAGGAAGTCATCATAACACATGATGATATCAGTGCGTCATGTCAATTAGCTGGTTCCATTTGTCAGCTTTTAAGATCACTATCCAGAAGTATCGCTGTTTTAAGAACATATTTGAATGATACAAAAATTATTGAAACATTATTAAATATTTTGAAAATTTCTGAAGTTCAATTAAAGGAATTAGATGATTTCAAGATCCTCAATGATGAAATCTTGCTGAAATGTGCTATTCTTAAGGTTCTCTCAAACTTAGTATTGGATTTTAGTCCATTAAGAACCAATTTATTACGTAATGGATTGAACCATATCGTTTCTAATTTATTATTGACTACGAGTTATAATGAAATTAAATGTGACTGTCTTTGGGTAATTGCACATGCAATTTATAATGAAACCACAATAACCAAAGAACAATTGATAGATAACATTGGACTTGATAAGATATTTGAATTTTGTGATGATAAAAGCACAGAAATTCAAGAACATGCATTTACAGTCATCAGAAATCTAACAATTGGATCTAAAAATTATGTTGATAAAATATTGGCAGAATTTAACTCAACTCATGACATTGATTTCTTCCAATATGTCCTTAAAAAATTAAATTCATTAGATTTTAAGGATGTAAAGACACATCCAACAATGGAAAGTATTATCTATATTATTGTTCATATTGCATCAGTTTCAGATTCTACAAGATGTAAGATTGTTGAATACGAAGACCTATTGATCAGAATCAGAAATATACTTTCTTCATGCAATGATTATAGAGTTCAACTAGCATGTATTTGGGTTGTCATTAACTTATCATGGGTTCAAGAGACTGAAGAACTTTCCGGAGTGATCACTCAAGAAGAAGTGGATCAGTCGTTTTCAGGTGTGCAAGATAATAGGGAAGATAATAATCCTCCTAACCCAGTTTCTACTTATTGTTCTATAAGTATAGAGCATCTGCATAGGTACAGAATAGCCAATGGGAATGTTGGTCATCGAGCCAGTGTTTTGAGAAGACTAGGATTTGAGACAGTTTTGGACACGTTACAAACCAGTGAGAGAATTGATTTTAGAGAGAGAGTACGTTCAGCATTGGATAACTTAAAGAGTCTTCATGGGTGGGTATAATAAAATATATAGTTTATATCTGATATCATTAAATTCAATGTTAATACTGATATCAGTACTAACAGTAGAAGTGTTACGTATAGTGTAGTATTAGCAATACACACCAAATTAGGAAAATTACTTAATTAGGAAGTTAAGTGTTTCAAACTAAAACTTGTTTCAAAAAAAAAAAACATCAATTTTCGAAATTGAAACAATCCCCCTTTGAATTTTGGATTTTCTGTAAACCTTTAGTCTCAATAATTATACTATCAACTAGATCGTGATATTATCCTCTATCTATATTTGATTCAATTATAAGTTCATCTATAATAGCGATTACGCAACTTGTTTGAATCTCCTATTTATTTTGCCTCCAATCCCAATCTTAATCTCGTGTTTTTCTTATCAAACTCATTATTAAATCAGGATTTTTTTTGTTGTCTTTTTTCACAATTTTTAATTCTATTAAAAGTAACCAATAAGTTTCATTTCCTCATATTCAGATAGATATCTCAATACAAATATTCACATTTATAATATAATCTAATCCTATTCAAAGTATGCAAACAATCAAGTGTGTTGTCGTTGGTGATGGTGCTGTTGGTAAAGTAAGTATATATTTTAAAATATTATTTTGGCGTGTAATTTACAGAAGTGTCTCTTATTTTAATTTTGTGAGATTACTTTACTAACAACCTACTAGACCTGTCTATTAATATCATATACTACTAATAAGTTTCCTGCTGATTATGTTCCAACTGTCTTTGACAACTATGCAGTTACTGTAATGATCGGTGATGAACCATATACATTTGGTTTATTTGATACTGCTGGTCAAGAAGATTATGATCGTCTACGTCCACTAAGTTATCCATCAACAGATGTTTTCTTAGTCTGTTTCTCAATCACATCCCCATCCTCATTTGAAAACGTTCGTGAAAAATGGTTCCCTGAAATTCATCATCATGCTCCAGGTGTCCCTGCGATTATTGTTGGTACTCAAGTCGATTTAAGAGATGATCAAATTATAATTGAAAGATTGAAGAGACAAGGTGCTAAACCTATCTCTCCAGAAGAAGGTGATAAATTAGCTAGACAATTAGGTGCTGTTAAATACGTAGAATGTTCTGCCTTAACTCAAAGAGGCTTGAAAAATGTATTCGATGAAGCTATTGTCGCTGCTCTTGAACCAGAAGCTGTAACTACAAAGAAGAAGAAGAAGTGTGTCATTCTATAGAATATATCTGTTATTTCTCATTTTCACTATTACTCTCCATTTTAGCTCTCATTTGTTTTGATCTTACTTTATCTTTTAGTTCTAATAATTGGATTAATTCTTCTCCTCATTCTTTCTTCTCCCAATAGTTTTTTGATATTTCTAAGAGGAAAGGAATAATAGATATAGATTCTTTTTTTAATTTGGTTTGGTTAGTTGTTTTGAAGGGTCTTTGTTTTATAATTATCTTGTTGTATGTTTGTTTCACTTTTATGGTCTTTTTGTTGTTTGCATTACCAATTATATTTACATTACTATATTATACCATTAATCAATTAATTTAGCATATTTATTCTTCCTTTCAGTTTTAGGAACTACTGACTAATCTCTCTTAAAGACAAAGAATCGAAAGAGAGAATGATCGAAAAGCAGGTGTTACCTCATTATTATTATTATTTTATTTGTGTTTTTTCTATATTCATTTTTTGTGCTTGTATGATTTCATCTAATTTAGTTCTAAATATTCAAATATAAAGTTCAATAAAATCAAATATCCCATAATGATAAGATTATAATTTATAATTATAATGTATTACTCCAATAAATTATAAAACGATTAGATAATGATATACATATGCATATTGACTCATCAAATAATTAACAAATGAACTTTAATATAATATTCATGTAAGAAGAAACCGATAACTTATTGCATCAACTATTCTCTATATTTGTGACCCATCATTCTTCATTGTCATCATTTTCAGATTTCATGATATTATTACCACTATTAGGCACTTTTTATTATGTTCTGACATATCTCTTCTTCAACTGTTTATTATTGAGCATTGTAGTCAAGTCTTACGAAATATTCCGAATCAGTTATTTGATGTTTTCGTAAGTTCAATTTTATTTTTCTTAGAAAATTTCGAAATCGCGCGTCGAGCATGAAAATAAAAAACTTTCGCTCATACAAATCAATTATAATCAAAAGAATCATTATATATCTAATAGTTACAGTATTTCAGAATGGCTCAAGTATTTGGTGCTACTCGTTCGGATACTCTTTGTATGTACATGATATGAATAAAATTTTACACATAAATACCTGTTCTATTACTAACATTATTTGATGAATCATTTCTTTTAGTCCTTGGTGGTGAAAAGATCAGTGGCGAAGATATTCGTAATCAAAATGTACTAGCAGCTCAAGCTGTTGCCAATGTGGTAAAATCTTCGTTAGGTCCCGTTGGTCTAGATAAGATGCTTGTTGATGACATTGGTGATGTTGTTGTTACTAATGATGGTGCTACAATTTTATCGTTATTAGATGTTCAACATCCAGCTGGTAAGATTTTAGTTGAATTAGCTCAACAACAAGATAGAGAAGTTGGTGATGGTACTACATCAGTCGTCATCATTGCTGCTGAATTGCTAAAGAGAGCTAATGAACTAGTCAAGAATAAGATACATCCAACTACAATTATCACTGGTTATAGATTAGCCCTTAGAGAAACTACAAGATATATTAATGAAGTATTATCTCAACCTGTTGATAGTTTAGGAACTGAAACCATTATAAACATCGCCAAAACTTCAATGTCATCCAAAATCATTGGTGCTGACTCTGATTTCTTTTCAAAATTAGTTGTTGATGCCATGCTTGCAGTAAAGACACAGAATGGTAAAGGCGAAATCAAATATCCAGTTAAAGCCGTCAATATATTAAAGGCACATGGTAAATCTGCTACTGAATCAGTACTTGTTAATGGTTATGCATTAAATTGTACAGTTGCTTCTCAAGCAATGGTTAAGAAAATCTCAAATGCTAAGATTGCATGCTTAGATATTAATTTACAAAAGGCAAGAATGGCCATGGGTGTTCAAATAAATATTGATGATCCAAATCAATTAGAAGAAATCAGAAAAAGAGAATATGGTATTGTCTTGGAAAGAATTAAAAAGATCATAAGTTCAGGTGCTAATGTTGTTTTAACAACAAAGGGTATTGATGACTTATGTTTAAAAGAATTTATTGAAGCAGGTGTTATGGCTGTAAGACGTTGTAAAAAAGAAGATTTGAGAAGAATTGCTAGAGCCACTGGTGCTACATTGGTTAGTAGTTTGTCCAATTTAGAAGGTGATGAAACTTTTGAAACTAGTTATCTAGGTTACGCTGAAGAAGTTGTTCAAGAAAAAATTAGTGATGATGAATGTATTTTAGTTAAAGGTACAAAGGCACATTCATCTTCCTCCATTATATTAAGAGGTCCAAATGACTACACACTAGATGAAATGGAAAGATCTTTACATGATTCTTTGTCTGTTGTTAAAAGAACTTTAGAAAGTGGTAATATTGTTCCAGGTGGTGGTGCTGTTGAAACAGCTTTGAATATTTATTTAGAAAACTTTGCCACAACAGTAGGTAGTCGTGAACAATTAGCCATTGGTGAATTTGCCACAGCTTTGTTAACCATTCCAAAAACATTAGCATCAAATGCTGCTAAGGATTCATCTGATTTAATTGCTAAGTTAAGATCATATCATAGCGCAAGTCAATCTGCTTTACCAACTGATTTAAAGAGAAGACAATATAAATATTATGGTTTAGATTTGATCAAAGGCAAAATTGTGGATGAAACCGTTAATGGGGTCTTGGAACCAACAATTAGTAAAATCAAATCATTAAAATCTGCTTTAGAGGCTTGTATTGCCATTTTGAGAATTGATACCATGATAACAGTTGATCCAGAACAACCAAAAGAGGATCCACATGGTCATGACCATTAAGAGGAAACTGGATTAGCCTAACATAACATAACATAACATAACATAATATGATATAGTATACTTTTATAATAATAAATATATTATATTATTCATCTTAATAATTGTTTCACTTAGCCATGGAAATAAATTCATTTACTATTTTCTGTTCTCAAGTCAAGATTAATCCATTAATATCAATGTAAAATAATATCATCGTATTTTCAGTTCTTTAAAACTTCCATACATTTCTTTTACTTTATATCACTTATCACTGCCTAATTATAAGCTGCTGATTATACAAACAGTTGAAGTAGCTCAACCGTTATAACAAATTCATCATTTCTATTACTACTACTTCGTCTATTTAGTAAGTACATTAAAACCGTTTAAATCGAACCCGCAAAAATTCGTTTATAAAAAAAAAATTCTAAACGAATTACAATACAACCCTAAACATCTTTAGCAAATAACATCAAAGGCATCAACTCCAAACATCATCTTCAGGTATAAAGTACTTATATTCAACTATAGCGGAATCCTAAGACTTGATTATTGTGTTCAACTTGGATTAATCATTTTATTCTGCTCATTATTGGCTGATTCAACTCATTCACCTTATTAAAGCTAAAATCAGTCGGGTTTATCTTGCTAACCCCTATTAAGCAAGCTCAAGAAAACTAAAGTCTATATTTAGTAGCAATCACTGCCATTGTTAGACAATAAATAGTAACATCCGGCTATATAATCACTTTCTAATACAAATCTACCAGCTACTTCATTACAAATCAAAGAACCTTTGTGGTGCCAACCGAAATCCTTTGGGTATTAATTCATTTGTCATTATCAGGTCGTTTAAATACACTCGTATACAATCAAAAAGATCCATTAGCTTGAGGGCTCTCTAAACGATTAAGACACAAATATATATATATATATCAAATAGATTACAATGTCATTATCATCCTCATCATCTATTGGTTCCCCAACTGGTTCCTTGAATTCCAATTCTACTGTTGCCACCATCACTACAGCGGTCACTAACATTAGTTCAGCTAATAATAATAATAACAATAACACTATTGACGAAAGTAATAATAAAAAGCCTGCTAAACAAAATCAAAAGAACACTTCTAAAAGAAAGACCAAATCTAAATTATTGCCAGAAAAGGAACAAGATACCCCAATGGATCCATCTTTGTTGCATATTAGCAATATAAAACATGAATTTGATGGATCTAATCATATTGATCTTAATGGTGATATTTCTCTTGAAGCATATAAGAAACGTCGTTTTCATACAAAATCAAGAAATGGATGTGACATATGTAAAAGAAGAAGAGTCAAGTGTGATGAAGCCAAACCTATATGCCAAAGATGTGCTAATATGGGTGTGGAATGTACTTATTCAGTTCCTACTGTAAAGGTAAGGAGATCAAAATCAAAGAAGGGTATTGATGAAAGTGCTCTTAGATCACCTGAACTTATTCTATCACCCGATAGTCATCGTTCACCGCCTACTATCAATCAAATATTATCTAATGCCGCCAAAAATATTGAAAAGGAACAAGAAGAGGAAAAAAGACAACGTTCATTATCCTTAGCTTCTCAAACTAGTAGCAATACATCGTTACAAGAACAACACAATCAGAAGCAAACCTCTAAGTCACATATGCAACAACAGTTTGAATATCAAAAACATGGTCAACATCAACAACACCAACCTCAACAACAACTTCAGCAGGAAATTCAAAACCAATTACCACCAATGCTCCAGATTCCGAACATTTCACAAAGTCAGATAGCACAGTTTGCTGCGCAATTTGCATCTGGTCAAGGGATTGGTGATTTATCTGCTCTTGCCTCCGGTTTATCTATGAAATCACCAATTCCAGATCTATTAAAGTCATTAGGTGTTGGTGGATTAGTACCTCAGCTATCAAGAAATTCAACAGAGATTCCAACTAATGTTAGCCCTATGATTAGTATGAGTTCATTGAATGATAATCCAACTATTTCACCACAACCTCCAATGTCACCTGGGCCTACTAATAATCACAATAGTCAAACATCACAGCAAATTCCAAACATTATGAGTAGTATTGGTCTAGGTAATTTAATTCCACCACCACCTTCATCAGCCTCTGATTTAATCAGTTCTTTACAAACTTCACCATCTCTAAATCTATTGGATCTTAGATTGTTATATCATTATATAAAGATTGTTGCTCCAACGATTACTACTGCAGGAATTTCAGATGAACGAATTTGGCATTCTGATATCCCTGAATTAGCATTTAATTATCCATTTCTAATGCATTCAATATTAGCCTTTTCTGCAACACATTTATCAAGAAGTGATAGTGGAATTGAAAAATCAATTACTTATCATAGAGGAGAAGCATTAAGACTATTAAGAGAGGCAGTTCTGGTTTTATCATCTGAAAATACTGATGCATTAGTAGCTAGTGCACTTATATTGATTATGGATTCATTGGCCAATGCTTCATTACCATCTTCATTATCACCAACTTCCTTACCAGCATCAGCTTGGATTTTCCATGTTAAGGGAGCTGCAACAATTTTAACTGCTGTTTGGCCATTACCTGAAACTTCAAGATTTTATAAATTTATAAGCGTTGACTTGGGAGATTTAGGTGATATTATTAATGAAAAGAGAGGTGCAATATCAGAGTTAACATGCTTTGATGAATCAATTGCAGATTTATATCCTGTTGGTTATAATTCACCATATTTAATAACATTAGCATATTTAGATAAATTACATCACGAGAAGTATAAATCAGATTTTATATTAAGAGTCTTTGCATTTCCTGCATTATTAGATAAAACATTTTTAGCATTACTAATGTCAGGAGATTTAAAGGCTATGAGAATTATGAGAAGTTATTATTCACTATTAAGAGGATTTACCACAGAGATGAAAGATAAAGTTTGGTTTTTAGAAGGAGTTTCAAAAGTTTTACCAGCAGATGTTGATGAATATAGTGGAGGTGGTGGTATGCATATGATGCTTGATTTCTTAGCAGGAGGTCTACCATCATTATCAACGACAGGTTTAGATATTTCTGATCATTTCTTTAATCCTTGAATCAACAGCTCAGCGAAATAATTTGAATTAGTTTTAGTTGTCTACTTTAGTGAATGGCCATATTGTTATTGCGTACTAATTGTCTGATCATATTATAAAATAATATTTATTTTTAACACAAACTTATACAACACATTATCTTTCTACCTATACGTTTATAGATTACCAATATGTAGTACTTGTAAAATTTTAGCGGTGTTCGGAGCTAACCTGATGTATTTATTCACAGTCACGGCTTAATTATAGTAGATAAATATCGTTTGATTGTATATTACAATTATATATTACAATTATATGATTATTGTTATACTATTAATTAAACTATTAAGAAATAAGCATGATCGGTTATAAGCACTGAGTAGACCGAGATTAGTAAGCCACTGTAATTTTTATTACATTTGAAATTAACAATATTTTTATAGATAATATGGATCCACCTTTATAAGATTGTTTATTTTTTTCAAACTATATAAGATAAAATCCCCCTGTTTTTTTTTCCTTTACTATTGTTCATTTTATTATTACTAATAATAAGTAATATATATTATATTAAGAAATATATAATACAAATCAATATCACTACTCACTACTATTATTGATAAAAATGGCTAAAATCGAATACTATGGTTGTTCAACCCCAAACAATTACAAAGTTTTAATTACTTTAAAGGCACTAGGACTTGAATTTGAACATCACGGTATTAATATTATTAAGGGTGATCAAAGGGAAAAGTCATTTACTAAATCCAATCCATCAGGTCTTACACCTTTCTTAGTTGTTGATGAATTTGGATTAGGTGAATCCATTAATATTGTTGAATATTTACAATATAAATTTGATAAAGTAGGTAAATTAAGCTTCCCGTTTGGTTCTAATGAATATTGGAAAGTTAATCAATTTTTATCATTTCAAAATTCTGAAATTTCAAAGGCACAAGATAACATCTACAATTTAAAGACTAGATTACCAGATAAATCTGCTGATGCCCAAGCTTTATCATTTTCTCAATTAGAAAACAGTTATAGAATCCTTGACGATATCTTAGCTAGAAATGCTACAGGATTTATTGTTGGTCATAAATTAACCATTGCTGATATTGTTGCCTATCCTCATGCTAGAATTGCTCATTTTTCTAACGTTGATTTCAATAAGTTTCCTCATTTGAAGGAATGGAAGGAGACCATGGATAACTTACCTGCTGTAAAGGAAGCATATGCTGATTCAGAAGTCTTACAACTTTAGTTTAATAATAGTACACCAAAGAAAAAATACTCTTTTTATATATAATCATCATTTATATCAATAAATTCATTATATATTTATCAATTAAACTATACAATAAACACTATAAATGATAAATAATATACATTTCCATAAACAAATCAAACTCATTCTTTCTCTCTTGTGGAGAATATTAACAGTAGCCGAACCTATCAGTCTTCTGGCTTTCGCTGGCCTTGAACGGATTTGATTCTTTAATTGTCAGTACGTACGCACCCCAGATAATACAAAAAAGAGGTCGCAACATACGGAACCCAGAAGAAGATGTAAATGGAAATGTAAATGTAAATTGGAAATGGAGATGGAAAAAAACATGTCGAACACCGAAACAAGTCACGAGATCATACACGTGATATTTTTATAAAATTGCTTAGTCATAATTTGCTACTAAAGCCGAATTGGCCATACTAACTAGCATCTAATTGAGTTCCTCACTATATAATTTATTACTATAACCAGTGCGGGTTGTTTAATGACTAGTGGATACCTATCATCCGTTAATAGCTACCAATTAAACAATATTTGTTGAAGGTTCTTTAATTTCTGTATTAAGTATCGATGTAGTTACTACATCTGTGTTTCCTAATGTGTTGTTGGGTGTTCATATAACATCTTCTGCTTGTAATTCTGTTGGTCTTTATGGGTACGGCTGAAATCAAAGTATTATATTATTCTCAACAGTTCAACATTGATGAATTAGTTATATTTAGGACTTAAGATACATCTATAGACAATTCAATTACCAACAAGTACAAACTTTGGTATAATACTTGTAATTCAGTTGTTAGAAACCCAATTGGTTTTGATTCTGTATTTGTCATCAATATTCAACATTTATTGAAGTTGATAATGTTGACTTACAGGACTTGATCTTGATTAAATTTAAAATTATTTAAAGTGAACTCTATCTTCTTTAAAAATCAGTTATTCCTCTTAATATATCAAACTTTTAAATATTCACTCTGGTAGATAGTATTTACAATAAAGGCAATAATCAAATTTACCTACCGTCGTTATTTACCATTAATTCTTTTCTGCAATGACAGCTAATTTAGATTTATACTGCTGTGGTACCTCAAACAATTTCAAGGTTTTGATTGCGTTAAAACAATTAAACATAGATTTCAACGTTCATGATATTAATATAATTAATGGTGATCAATATTCAAATGATTTTGAAACAATCAATCCATTAAGAATAACTCCTACTTTGATTGATCAAAATACTCAACTTTCTATTTGTGAATCTGTTAATATTCTAGAATATTTAGTTGAAAATTATGATAAAGAAAAGTTACTTTCATTTGAATATAATTCTAAAAATTATTGGAAAATGAAAGAATTTTTATCTTTCCATAATTCTAATTTAGCAACTTGTCAAAGATTTGTATTCTTATTAAAGGTTGGTGGTCTATCAAAAGATATTACTATTGCCAAATCAACAATAGATAATCCAATTGCTATTAATTTCTTAAAGAATGAACTAACTAAATGTTATATATCATTCGAAAAAGCTTTAATTTCTAATGGTAATACTGGATTTATAGTTGGTGATAAATTATCAATTGCTGATATTTGTGCTATTCCTTCAACTTTAAATGCTGAAAATTTTGGTATTGATTTCAATGAATTTCCAAACTTGATGAAATGGAGAGATCAAATGAAGGAAAAGGATTCAGTTAAGCAAGCATATGCACAGGATGGTTTCTTTAAATTCAAATGAATGATTAGTTAACTCAATTTATTATATCAATCAATTAGACTAAACTTTTCAAAGCCGTTTAAAGCTTATCACTTTATGTTTGTCTATGATTAGGTGTCTGTGTTTGTATTTATATGCGTATATTTGAATATTTATATATAATTGATATTATTAAATCTTGCAAATGAATTAAAATCCAAGCTAGTAGTATAACAATTTATTGAATTTTAAACTATTTTAAAATTTGGCGCTTAACTGCTAACACTTAATCTGACGTGATTTTAATTATCATAACCCTAAAGGAAAAAATTTAACAAAACATAGAAAAAATTTAACAAACATTGATCTTCCATACTCTATAGCTCTATAGAGTGTCTAGTTGACTATCTCACATATACAATCATATTATTGAAGTAGAAGTTGAAGTAAGACTGGTTAAAGTTGTCTAAAATTTGTACATCTGGACATCTCTATATTTAATAGTTGTGGATTTTTCTAGAAAAAAAAACATAGTAAAACACATAATGCCTGTGATATAAAAGTAAAAAAACAAAAGTAACAGTTTTCATTCAAATCGATAAATTATTTCCACTGATTAATCTAACCATAGGTATTTTAACACTATTCATTAAAGCATAAAGTAATAAAATTATCATCAAACTAGATATAGGATGGTTGTTCAAAATCCAAATAATTGGCATTGGGTTGATAAAAATTGTATAGATTGGAGTCGTCAATATTTTAAAGATCATTTAATTGGCATTAAGGTAGAAAAGAATTCTACGAATAATGTATCAATTTCAGATTTGAAATCAATTGAAGGTGATGTTGTTGTATCTCAAAGAAAGGGTAAAGTAATTAGTCTTTTTGACTTGAAATTAGCTCTATCATTTGAAGGCCAAATTGATGACAATTCTGTTAATGGTTCAATTACAATACCAGAAGTGGCATATGATTCAGAAATAGATGATTATCAATTTGAAATTACAGTCTTTAATGAATCAAAAGAAAATACTAATATCAGAGATTTAATAAGAATTGATTTATTACCAAAATTAAGGGATGAATTGATTAAATTTGGACCTGAATTACTAAGAGTCAATGGTGCCACTATTCAATTATCATCCGAGAAAGTTACTTCACAATTTACTAAAGCTAATCAGCTACAGAGTCAATCAAATGCTATTAAATCAGATACTCTTAATAGCTCACCTTCAGTACAAACTTCGTCATCAAGTTCATCAACTAACGTTGCAAAGCCATCTCCACCAGTAGCATCATCTGTACCAAAGTATAATACATCAACCTTACATTTGACACCAATCTTCAATACTACAGCTGAACAATTATATATTACATTCTTAGAGAAGAATAGATTAGCAGCATTCACAAGATCTTTCCCACAGTTTGACGGTGATATGTTAAAAGAAGGTTCTGAATTTCAATTATTTGGTGGCAATATAACTGGAAAAATTATCAAATTAATTCCAAACCAAAAAATTGAACAATTGTGGAGATTAAGTAGTTGGAAAGAGGGTCATTATGCAAACTTGACTATTGAGATCTATCAAGGTGAAGGTGAAACCAAATTAGATGTATTATTCAAGGGTATTCCAATTGGTGAGGAAGATCAAGTACAAAACAATTTTGAAAACTACTATATTAAATCCATGAGCTTAACTTTTGGATTTGGTGCTGTATTAACAATTTAACCATTCTGTATACTTTAAGTAGTATATACATACATTTCATTTAGTAAAAGAATATAGTAGTAGTTTATTATACTTGCAGCGATTATCGGCTCATCGCAAACTAAAATCGGTACACCTAAACATCACAAATTGATCCTAATCCATTTTTTTCACATGTGATAATAATTAAAATCTAACTTAAGTCAATTCAATGTTTAACACATTAACAGCCTTCTTTTAGTTCAGTTCAACAGCTATTTGGTGTATTAAAGAATTATCTCATTAACATAGCGGACATATTAGACGTCTGCTTCTGAAATCCGGTATACACATTCATTTACAGCCAACATTCTTCATTGGGGCCAATTCTACTAACATCCAGTGGCATGCTTATAAGCTATATCCTTTCTTTAAAATTCCATCTATAATAATAATGAACATCAATGATTTTAATATGAACTTTAATCACAGCCACAACAATGATAATGATAACGACAAACATGCTGCCTCTTCCAATATGGATATCAATCTTGAATTTAGACCTCTAAGGCCTCAAACGCCTCCATTCTTCGGTATTGGCTCACCAACAATAAAGGCTTTAATGAGATCGCCATTTGGGTTCTCAATAACTGATGATGATAATGAGTATATACCCGGTCATAACAATAACAGTAACAATAATACTACATCAGATAACTCCAATAATATTAATCAAAACAAATACAATAATAACAGTGTGGAAGATGGAAGTGTAAGGTCTTCATCTTTGATGACAGGCTCATCTACGGAATTAGACTTTGAAGCTGCCTATGCCATGTTGACAGGAAATAATACAGTTAGTGGAACACCAAGTAGTGGTGAAGAAAATGGTCTTCTAAGTCATAACGAATTAGCTAGTGCTTTCAATAGTCTTGCAGATACGCCACCAGCTTCTCATAATAATAATTCTCACAGTGTCAATTTTGACTCAACGAATAGTCATTCTAATAATTTTAATGCCTATGGGAATAATAATCTAGCTACGCCAAACAATGAAATACATGATAATGGACATTTGAATAATTTAGAACTTCCTAGTCCTATAATGTTAGAATTAGATGCTGGACATAATCTTTTTCAAACCTCAAGCAATGCTTCACCAATATTTCCAACTATTAACTCAATCAATAATAATTTTCATCATAATCATACACAAGGACAAAACCAATCACAGGGCCAAGGTCAAATACAAATACAAAATCAATCACATGGATATTCTCAATTGTTATCCACTCATGAGACTAATGTGATTGAACAATTTTTGGATAGTTTGGTTAATTGTACAGATATGGACACATCCTTATCTGAATTATTACCTTCAAGTTCTATTTTAAATAGCAATAATTTCAATACTAGTAATAATCAGAATAAGCAGAATAAAAATGATAACAATAGTAAAAGTAAAATAAACAAAAACAGGATTGAGAATAGTAATAATGAGATAAATCTTCCAGCCAATAAGAAGGCAAAATATGAAAATGGGGAAACTTCAATGTATACAACTAATAATTTAAGCAATGAAATAGAACAAATTGAATATGGGAAGGAAATTAAAAATGAATTATTGGTTTTAGATGAGAAAAAAAAGAGATTGAATCAAGCTCAAAAGATTAAGACAGAACATATAATTGATGAACTAGCCGATCTCATTAAAGTAGGTAATAATAATAGTAAGATTAACGGAGATAAGAAGAATAATGAGATTGGTAGTGATCTTGCATTTCAACGAAGCACTAGCATTTCAGAGACATCAACTAAAGAGAGATGTGTAAGCCTTAACGGCGATACTGATACAGTTAATCGAAAAACTAAGAAATATCATAGAACAAAGAAAACATTGAGTGAAGTGGAGAAAAAATATAATCATGTTACAAGTGAAAGAAGAAGAAGAGATGCTATTAAGGAATCCTTTAGTGCTCTCATCAGTCTTTTACCAATTACCGAAGATACTCAAAAGAAAACTCCACCCAAGGCAATTATGCTTTCCAATGCGGTTAACCAAATAGAAGAATTGGTTCAAATCAACGCTGAGCTGAGAAGAGTTTTGCACAGTAGATAGTAGGTTTAACTGGTTAAATGATCGTATATATATGTAAGAATGTATGTATGTATATATGTAAGAATGTATGTATGTATTTATGTATGATCTAATAATAACAAATGTTGAGTGACTTGAGTGTAGAAAATTTATTGTTTTGATGGTTTTCAAGAGAAGCATAAAGCATAAATGTAGTGAAAAAGTCATCAGTGATGATTATTGATAGTTTCTATTGATACGTAAGCTTTGTTTCTAACATTTAAAATTTTAAAATGATCAACTAATTGCACTTCTTGGAGTCCTTACCTTTCTTTTCAATGTCAGTGCCATTAATCAGGACGTGTAAGCCTTCGAAGGCTTTATAGAAAATCAACCCAACAATACTGACAGAAGCAAAGATTACTAACCTTGTTTGAGTATCAACATTTAGGAAAGGATAAGGATATGCTTGAGTAGCAGGAAAATCAGGAATTAAATATTGCAACCAAAGGAAGTAACTGATAGTAAAGCTGGACAATAAGGCAATCACATGAGAATTTGAAATATTAAAAGCTGTCTTTCTATTGAATAAGTAATCAATGAATAAAGAAACAAATGGTAGAAAATGAATTATTAAGTCAATTTCAATTGGAATTCTAAACTTTACATTAACCGGTAGGATTAAATATGGTGCAAAAAGTTTTAAACTCCAATAGATTGTAAATACCATTGATTCTAAGGTCAATGTAGCTGCATTTAAATAAGTATTTGTAGTTCTCATGTTAGTACAACAACATGATATTAATGATAGATTGGACAAGTTTGTAATTATGGTTAGAACCAAAGACAAATTGGTTAAGAATTGGAATTTACCAGCTTTAATCAAAGTTATTGGTAGTGGATATGATAATACCTCTTTCAACCCATATATAAAAGTTGTGGTAGTAATAGAACTGTAAATCCCATATATAACCTTTGACCAGTTGAAATATTGTTTAAATGACATGTCAATTCAACTGCTCATTAACATTTAGTAGAGCAGAAGTTAAAAGTAGTAGTAGTTGAAGAGGTGAGAAAGCACGTGAATATATTTTAACATTTTTAAACAAAACAAAAGCACTACTTTCAAATTTACTATGAGAGGTCATTACTACAATTTGCGATCATTCTAACTATAAAGGATGAAAGTTGTATACGAATGTATAATTAGTGCTATTTTATATACTATTTATCTGAAGAGTAGTTGAATTATGATCATCAAGTAATGAGTGAAAAAGAAGCAGGAATTATATCGATGAGATGGGAATAGCAGTTACCTAAATTCTTTCTTATATTTATGCACACAACAGCTTATTGATTGTTCAATATTGTTACAGCATTGTTTACCAGATTAACATTCATCTCATCTATTCTTGATGAGGATTATTAGCTTGTAAATATGTAGTCAATTTATGATAGAATATATAAATTAAACATGCGAATATATATGCGATGAAGCATATTGTAAATCTAAATATATTAGATTCATTATTTAAAAATGGATATGGATAATGTTGAGAAGCTGGTTAATCAACAATTAGGGATTCAATCCATAAATAGTATAGGAATGATAGTATTGCCAATAAATATGCAAATTAACAACATGATAGTTTAAGTACGACATTCTGTTTAAATATTATCATATCCAGTAGTAAATAAATTATTGGAATTAAGTGTAAAGAAATGTCAACAAGTGTAATGGATCTCAAACTTTCATCGTTCACTTGAATTAAATCTACAGCTAAAAGTTTTAATGCCCAATACGTTATAGAGATAAATGTTTCTAAGACTAATGATAAGACAAACAATATATGATGGAAGAAACTAATAGTAGAATATTATTTATATCCAATGATGTTTTGTAATAGATTTTTAATAATATTGATGCAAATGGTGATTATAAGGATTGATATTGAAATCAGAGTTAAGAACTGATATGGTCCTGCCTGTGCTAATTCAGGTGGTAATTCATGGTGTAATGCTGAATTATTTGCATATATGAATACAATCAGAAAGATGATATTGAATAGATTATATAGATCATATAGATTATTAATTGATTGGTTTATAATACACATTGTCCTCACTCTAAGATCGTGATTTCAAAACTATGCTAACTATCAACAATCTAATTAGTAGATGTTAGTGGTTAGCTAGATAACAGCTGACAGAATGCTACTTATATATCAGTAGTATCATCGTTTAAGATAAGTCTCACAAACTTCCAACTTGGACTAATTACAAAATACGCAATCTAAATAGTAAATAAAGTGAACATTGTCGGCACTTGCCCAGCTCCTGGCCACGGAAGTAGCAAAAGCTTACATGCGTGTTTTTCAAGCCATGTTGCAGACGTTATTGTACACCTTGTGGCACGCATACAATCGTAAAAGCATAACGTTCAAAGCGAGAGCGGTTTCTTTATTTCTACATTATTTAAATATTGTCAAATCTTCAAAGCTTTATAATCAAATGTCTAATAAACAATACCTAAAAATCTTAGTCGTATTCACTAATTGGAATGATAATTGAACTTTTTATCTATCTATAGATTTAGCTCCTTCAAAATTTGACCAGCCAAAGCCTTATACATCCAAGTATTACCTAAAATCTTCTTAAATTGAACACCGTATAGTCCAACCAGTGGAACCTTAACTATATGGATTTCAAATTTCAATGGTGTACGTGTCTTATTAGCTGAAGAACCAACGTTAACAACAGTTGTTGGTGTATAATTGGTAGTATTATTAGATCCATTAACACTAATGGTACCAGCTCCACCAGTTTGCTGTTCAATACGACTAGAAATTAACATATCACTGCCTCCTACTCCTACTCCATTCATTGAGTCTAAAGATGTTCTCGAATCAAAATCATAAGCTCCTCCAGCATTTGTATTTCCATCGTTATGACTGATCACCCTATGACTTGTTGGTGATAAAATATCATGGCCTTCCATATAACTACCAGCAGCAATTGGAGTACCTGGGATTGGTGGCGGATTGGATGTCTTTCTTCTATATCCTAATATACTGCCTCCAATAGAAAACTTTCTTCTATGAGTATTACTGGACTGTGTTTTAGAAACTGGAGTTGCACTATTAGCTTGAGAATTAGCAGAGCTTGATTCTTCTTTAGATAACGATTGTTCATTGACAGAATTTTGAATTGAATTAGACCCACTTGATGATTTTGCTGATTTCAGGCTATTGTTTTCAAACTCATCTTCACCTGTAACAGAAATGATTGGTCTGTTATTATTATTCGTATTAGTATTGATACTATTATTGCCATTATTATTTAGTGGAGTCTTGGTATGAACAGCAAGTGTTGGATCCTCTGTTTTGTCAACAGCATGGTGAACGATAGGCTCTATTGAGCTATTGGCGTCAACAACAGATGGAGTATGAATACAAACAAATCCACCACGAACTTCAGTAAATTTAACACCTAATTTACTCAAAACATTAATAATATCAGCACGAATAATTGGCAATGGTTTTGTTGATGTAGTTTGAACTGAAAAAAATCCTTTGAGGAATAAAGTTCTTGGATATTCAATTGATGGCATTGATCCCTCTGGAGCCTTCGTTGCTGCATCCATGATTTGTTGTTCCGTTAGTTCTCCTAATTCTGGAATTGAAGTAATATGTGTGCTTGGGATACCATGGTTAGAACTATTAGTAATACTATGTGTTTGACCATTGGAATCAACCAATGTAGCCTTATCTGTAGAATCTGGGTAATCATCTAATGTAATATCGTCAAAGAATTGATCATCAGTTGTAGTACCACGTTGGTAATCTTGTTGTGGTTCTGGACGTGTATGGCCAACAGATTTTGCTCTTGCTGATGGATGGTATTTCTTAGTTCCACCAGCATTATTAATTCCACTTTTGGAATTTGAGCCAAAATTGACATTATTACCATTACTAGATAGATCACCATACTTATTATTTGATGAAGATGTACTTGGATCCATCAAATTAGTTGGTAATGGGTGACTCGATTCATCCTCATGTTTAACAGATTGGCCAGTGTATGCAGATACAGTTCTTTGATGAGATCTATTAATATTATTCTTTTTGACAATATTTGCGCTATTATCTGAAATGTCCATAGATGGTTTTTTGGTAATATTCATACTACCAACACGACGGACTAACATGTCATGTTGATTATAATCGTGATGATCGTACCCACTTGACTTTTTATACATTGACTCATTACTCATTTGGTTGATTTGATCAGCATTTGGAGTAGCACGTCTCTGAGAATGACTTCTTCTTTGACTGAACTTTCTTAACAATGAGAATCCATTCTTTCCATGTTCATCACTAGTTCTTGGCTGTTGAATTGGAATTTCATCAGAGTGTTGACCTTCAAATTCAGCAGGCGATGGAAATGATGGTGCAGCTTCTAAAGTTGGTGAAGCATATGCAGCTTCTGGGAATTGAATAACTGGTGAAGGAGTTGGTGTTTGTAACTTACCAAATTTGTTTATAGCAGTTGTATCAATAGGTTTTACTTGTGATAGTGTATCATTTTGAGAAATAGGATTAATGTAGTTATAATTGTTATTGAAAGTTGATTGTTTTGATAATTGTTGTTGCTTTTGTTGTAATTGTGATTGCTGCTGTTGCTGTCTTTGCATAGACATTTGTGTTGGGTTTGGAATATCTGTAATGGATTGCTTTGATTTCTTACGTTTCAGCATTTCATCACATAGATAATATATTGAGATCAATGGATGATAACCATAAGTTGGGTCAATCTGTAATCTTGGATGATTACCATTTGGGTCATCCATGTTATATTTATACCAATTATCAACAGCTTCTTTATATTCTCTAGAATTTATAATTGCCTCCAACTCATGAATTACACCTGGAATATCGTCTCTAAATTTAATATTAACAATTTCAAAAACAACTTCATTATCAATCTCAGTTAAAGGAACTCTGTGAGAAATAAACGATGATACTGGACCATCATAACCTCTAACCATCCATGGATGATTCATGATTTCAGTTAGTGGAGCTCTTCTTTGAGGATTAACAACCAACATTCTTTTTAATAAATCAACACATTCAGCACTTAAATGACTTGGATATTCAACATGACCAGCTTTGATTTTAACATGCAAAGCTGAACAACTTTGATCATCAAATGGAACTTTACCACAAACCAATACATATATAACAATACCAAAAGACCAAATATCAACTTCTGGACCAACATATGGAATTGCTGACAACAATTCTGGAGCTGCAAAATATAGAGAACCGCAATAAGTAGTTAACAATGCATCATTTTTATACATATTTGAAAGACCAAAATCAATAATTTTAAGATCACCAGATTTTGAAATCATTATATTTTCAATTTTCAAATCTCTATGGACAATATTATTCTTATGCAGATAATCTAATGAAGATGCAATCTCTCTAGCAAATTTCCTTGCTTGATGTTCTTTTAGTTCAGCATGACTTACAATATAATCTAACATTTGACCACCAGAAACATATTCAAATATCATATAATAATGATTTGTCATTTCAATGACTTCAAACAGACGACAGATATATGGATGATATAGTAATTTACCCAAAGCACCTTCTCTTATTGTTCTTAAATCTCTAGTCTTTTTCTTTTCAATGGCTTTTTCATACTTTTCCAATTCTTTTGGATCAGTAGGGATTATTTCATTCTTTTTAACAACATAGGCTTTTGGAACAATTTTAACAGCACAAATTTCATTTGTACGACGATGTTTAGCTAATTTTACTTTACCCATTGAACCAGCACCAATTGTCTTTAAGAAATCCCATTCACCAATTGAACGACGGTGAAATTGAGTTGGTCCTGGCTTTTTCTTTGGACGAGTTGGAGAATCTTGAGTCTGCTGATGAGTTTGACTTTGAGTTTGAGCTTGAGCTTGAGCTTGAGTTTGACTCTGGCTTTGGCTTTGGCTTTGACCTTGTATTTGACCTTGTATTTGCTGCGGTTGAGAACTAATTGATTGACTATTTTGGATTTGTTGTACTTGATCCATATTTACAGGAGGTAACAATGTTGATACATGTTGTTTAATATTTTGAGGATTAACTCTTTGATGAGAATTACTGGTATCAATTGGGGGTAAATTCATTGGTCTTGTAGCATTTCTATTTGTTTGAGGTGATACAAAAGGATGTAAATGCTGTTGTTGTTCTTCTTGATATTTATACTGTGACTTATATTGATTAGCAGTATTTAGATTGCTATCTCTATCACTATAACCAAGAGGTGATTTTATTTGATTTTGTTGTTGTGAATAAGTAGGTGGGATGTTATAATTATTATTATTATTGGTAGTAGAAGTAGTATTAATATTATTATTAATATTATTATTAACATCATAACTACCATAAGTGATAACATTATTATTATTAATAGGAGATGTAGTATCCGACGTATCTATTTCACTTATGAAATTCTGATTTGTACTCTTGTTTCTTAGCATTCTTGGGGTTGCAGGAACAGAAGTGGCAACTTTCCTTACTTTTGGAACAACCAGAGGATCATTCAAAGATCTATCTGAATTTTGATTATTATTATTGCTGTTGTTGTTGTTGTCGTTGTTGTTGTTAATGTTCATATTACTGTTCATCATATTGTCATTCATATTATTATCTTATTGTTATTATTTAAATAGTTACTCAATTCTTATTATAGTGATTGATTTAATTGTCTTATTTGAAAACTTGTCAAATTGAAATATAATTGATAAAACAGTTTGTAATAATAGAAAGTAAAAGATATATATATATATATATATATAGAAGAAATTGTTAATGATGAGTAAATATGAATATCAATAGACAAGTATATGAATTATTCTTATTTATGTTGAAAATATGATATAATTAAAAGATATTAATAGAAGGGCGTTAGCATAACTTTAAAAGTAATTCTTAAAAAGGGGGTTCAACTTGAATCGGGGGGAAAAAAGCAACAAATGAACTGTTGAATGTATATAGACAATATCCAGTGTATTGAATTGACTTATAATGAAATCGAATTAAGTGATAGATACAATTGTTGCCCTAATTTGGATTAAGTTGTCAGTTAAATTAATTGATTGTTCAGTAGTATAGCTCTATTTTGTTTATTAATTAATTTTTAAAATGGTTTTTTTGTTAAGTTTTTTTTTTTTTGTTTTTTCTTTGGGGGGCCTAAAAAAAACGTTAGCACAATTCAAATTTGTACACTATTTTAGTACTATTAAGTAGTATAATATCAGTAGAATAATCACTGTTGTTTATGACATTTTGATAATAGAATTATTATAAATATAGTAGTAAGTATATTTGTATAATTAGTAAAGACAAGTTAATCAAATTACATTATGGACATTTTGTATTGCTAGTTAGTAGTTACTTACTGATCTCTATTGTTTCTTCCCATAAAATTGCTAGTCTCAAGTCAATAGTCTCAAGTCCTCATCACTATTCTTAGGTGTTGGGCTGCAAGTCTTCCTGATGAAGTCATCAGGACTTTTCAGTGGACTAGTCCCATTTAGTTTACCAAATTTGCAAATTAAAAAAAAAAGACGTTAATTTCTGTTATAATCACTTACTTATAAATAAAGATCAGATTTTAATATTGATTAAGCTAAATTAAACTTAGTTCAAGTAATAATAAGAACAAGAAGAGTATGACTTCATTAACACCATTTCAAGCAACAGATCTATTTAAATTGAATGCTATTAATTTAGATACTTTAACAGAAAATTTTAATATAAACTTCTACTTAGAATATTTAACAACATGGCCATCATTATTCTTCAAATCAAATGAATTTCAAGATCAACTTAGTGGTTATATGATGGGTAAGACAGAAGGTAATAACGAACTATGGCATACACATATTACAGCAGTTACCATAAATACACATTATAGAAGAATTGGATTAGCATCATACCTTTGTGATAATTTAGAATATATAACAGATTCTAAACCTCATGAAACAAATTTTATTGATTTATTTGTTAAAGTTACAAATAATCTTGCCATTAGTCTTTATGAAAAATTAGGTTATTCAGTCTATAGAAGAGTAATTGGTTATTATGGAGGTGATCATGATGCATATCCAACAAATAGAAATCAAAAGGATGATAAGAAGGATGCATTTGATATGAGAAAGAGTATGCAAAGAGATGAAGGTAAAAGTACAAGAAAGGATGGTAGAAAGCATAATGTTTTCCCTCATGAAGTAAGGTTTTAATAATTTATATAATTATATGTACATAATGATTAAAAAAAGATGAATAATGCTTGATTAAATTTAACTATCTATATCTTTTTCATTTTTAATTCTTGTAGTATATTTATAAATTAATTCATATATATGCATTAATCTGATACATTTTGAAATAGCTTTTATTGATGTACATTCTTAACTATTACAGAGTTGAATAAGCTTTATCATATTTGACATGTTTATTTAAATAAGATAGATAGATATATATGTGCAATATAAATTATTTTCCAAAATTTATTTCAAATTCTTTTTATTATTCTTAAGTTTAATAATCAAGAACAATAACTTTAAATATTGAGTAATTTGATCTCTAAACATAAAAACTAAACCTTGAACTAAGACACCTTTTGTTAATTGTGGTAAGATACCTTTCCAAAGAGAATTAATACCTTCATTTTGAACTAAATATTTTAAACAATTTTGGAAAGTTGAAAATTGTTTTGAAGATGATTTATTAGATCTTTGTAACATTGCCTTTGAAATAATTAAAGGTTGAGTTATTAAAGTGGCCAACATCTTAGATAGAACACCTAATAAAAAATTTTGATGAGGAGTTAAAAATTTATTATCATTAAATAAAAATTCTTTTAATTTTTGATAAGTTGCATATGTAATTGAAGGATTTGTTGTTAATACTAAACTTACTTTAAGACCTCTCCAAAATCCAGTAATACCATTATCTTTATAAACATTTTGAGCTGTCTTTAAAATTGTACTATTTTCCTCTGGATTAACCTGTTGCTTTGCTGAGATAACATGAATTGGTGAAGTAAATAATTGACCAATTGCAGCTGCAATCATACCTAATAATAATTCTTCTATTGTTGAATTTTTAGAATTCTTGGAATTAGATGTTAATGATCTCTTAGACTTTATAGATGCCCATAATTTTCTAATGAATGAATACCAATAAAAATATGTAAAAGATTGAGCAGCTGAACTTAGGATACTTGAAGAGAGACCTCTATACCAACCAGCAATTCCTTGTTTAGCGTAGATCTTTAATAATGCATCTAATGCATTCTTATATTTAACAGTTTGTTGAACCTTTATTTGATCCGTATCAGCTATTTCTCTCTTTAAATCATTTTCATTTCCATTTTCATTTCCATTTTCATTTCCATTTTCATTTTCATTATAATCATTTGCTTTTAATTGAGTTTGAATAACAGTTTTGGCTAAATCCAATGGATAAACTACAGTATTAGCCAAGATGGAAGAAGTAGCGCCAATGATTGCAGATTCAATATTAGACATTATTCAATTGTATTGTATAAACGTTTAATAATTTTTCCTGTATTTGATTATATTGTTCTGTTGTAATTTTTTATAATGATGAATTATAATGGGGATGAAATGATTGTAAATTTTACTAATTAGTAAGTAGTGTGAACAATTAGTGCAATAATTAGAGTTAGATAGTGGTTGTACTAAAAAGTTTGGTATTAAAGAATATGAATATGAATATTAAATAAATAGATAAATAAAATCTATGTTCTCTATAAATTGAAAACTGATCTAATGATATTTTTAATCATTAACTTAATGAATTCAACTTATTATCAAAGTTTTTATAGTTGCTGACGGTAATTTCCAAAAGGGGAAAAAATTTATATGGGAAGCCGGAGCAGATCCGGTGAGTATACCGGTACTCGGAAGTAGCCTTATAGTTTTAAATAAGCTATTATGATACTTAATACTTAATACTCTTATAAAGAACAATTTTGTGGAGTAGTAGTAGCTTAATGTCGGCAATAATGTAATAACACGGTAAAACTATGTATATTAATCATTGATATTATATTAGTGTTCAGTACAGTACAGTTGTAAATTTTAATCATTATCTAATGATGGATACAAGTTGATACTTCCCCACAGGTTATTGTACATTGTATGATTATTTTATTAATTAAAAGCATTAGTGAATTTAACTTATTTGGTAATAAATTCAAAAAATCTAAAGTTAGAAAGCCATCGAGACCCTTTAAAGATTACTAACATGAGTTTCCCAATAAAATAACTTTTTATCAATTCCAGAGCTTACTAAAACTTCACCTTTATTATTCTCAGTTGATACCAAACATCTGATTCTTTCTTTATGACCATTTCCTAATACTTGAACAATATCTCCAGTCTTACAATCTAGACCTCTAATTTTACCATCATCTCCTCCAATCCAAATACCATCATTATCATTATTATTACCTCTTCTCCATATAATCTTTCCCTGACTATATTTATCCTGTGGTGATAGGGTATTAAAATTACTTAATATTTGTCTTCTTATAATATTGACTTTTGATCCAAGTGATTGTTCTTGAATATATGTTTCTCCAATATCATGTAATGTTATACTATTTACTTGATTCTCTATTAATTCATCTAAATTTTTCGGTACTCGGGTTATAATAATTCTCATATAGGGTATATGATTGGTACTAATAGCAATCTTGCTATCATTAATATTTATATAATTATTATCATTTTCATCTCCACTATTTTCATTATTATTATCATTATTAATAGTTATTGACATTGGTGTAAATCCATGATTCGAAAATTCTGCATCATTTAATGAAACTCGACATATCTCTGTTAATAATGATAAACATTCTTTATTAATATTGAATAATATTGTAAAATATGATAGTTGAGTTGAATCTAATCTAGTCAATAATATTATTGGAATTATAGAAATTCCTCCTCTATAGGAATAACTAATCACTTCAAATGATGTTGCATTGGTAATTAATTTATATTGACTAATAAATTCAATCTTTGCATCATCATTATTGCTATTATTATTACTCATTAATAATTTATGACATTTCAGATATGAATCCCAACCAATGGAAATAATATATATTGAATTATCAGTATTATCAAACCAAAATCTTATATCAGTAATTATTCTTTTATGTAATTGATAATCCAAGATTTTTACAAAATCATTATCCTTATATTCATATAAATTGATCTTACCGTCCATAGTACAATTGATAAATTTATTAGTACCTTTAATACCATAACAACATTTCCCAACAATATTAAATCTCTTTGAATGAATTATTGATCTTGTAGATAATCGTATTAATGTAACAGATTTATCAGATGATGATACAAATAAAACGTCATCTTCCTCAAAATCATCAATTCCTTTACCATGAAATATTTTAAAACTTTTGGTAATGGATAGATGAACAATTAAATTTTTATTATCATCAATAATTAATTCAACTGGTTTATCATGAATAGATGGATATTTCCAACTATGGAAAAGATCACTATTTTCATTAAGATTATTAATTGATGATTCTTGTAATCCATTTAAGGATGGATATTCATTTAAATCAAGATATTTTAGTCGATCATTAATTATCACTTCTAATGGCTCATATTCAAATAGTTTAATTTGATTATTATCATCTATACATTTATGTTCACTATTATTCTTATCTTCAGTGTGATTATTACTAGTATGTAATTTATTAATGTTAATACCTAAATCTTCTTCAAACGCTCTTAATGTTCTTTCGAATCCCCTATTTTTCAAATATTGTGCAACTAGAAGATCAACAACATTTGATTTAGATTCCATTGCTGTTTGCTTAAATTGATTGTCTGTTTTACAATTAAAATTTAAGGATCTCATTATCAAGGGCTGCTAGAAGTATAGTAAGTAATAAATAAGTCATTTGGGAAAACTTGGTTGCCCTGGACAATATCACGTTTATAACGTTAGGTCAATTATTTTTCTTTTTCTTCAAAAAATGATTGCAGGTCTTTTTTTCTCTTCAGGTTTAGTCAGTGTTTTTTAAACACCCGATCATCACTCACCTTTTTTGTTTTTTTTTTACCAGTCACAGTTTCCATCAGCGTTTCATCAAAAAAACTAAAACATTTTTTTCAACTCTTTTCCTTTGATTAGTCTCTTGTTAATTATTCAAACAGTTAAATCAAAATGGGTAAAGGTAAACCAAGAGGGTTAAACTCTGCTAGAAAGTTGCGTGTCCACAGACGTAACAAGTAAGTCTTTATACTATCATGCAAGAGTTTGAATGGTCTAAATTGGTTTAATTCATGTAATGTCTTCAGTATTCAAATGTTATTAAAATGTATCAATCAATTATTTAAGATTAAACATTATTCAAATAAGGATTCAAATTTAATTAGTATTAATACAGATCAGAATATTTCAGTTTTAGAGTAAATGAAATTGACCATCATTATTTAGGAAAAAGTCAAAATCATCTCCTAACTACTCAAGCAAAATTCTTTGTATTAAAGTTTTTTGATATCTAAACTGGATCCCAATATGAATTCATTCCATCTATCAAACCATCAATAAAACGTCAAAATTACAATAATTGATACGTCTCTAGTATTCTCAATTTATTTACTATTTCATTCAAACTCTTAAGACAAAGTTATAACTTTAAAAACAAAATATACTAACAAATATGTTTTTCTTTTTCTATAGTCGTTGGGCTGAACAATCATACAAAGCTAGATTATTAGGTACTGCTTTCAAATCCTCACCATTTGGTGGTTCTTCACATGCCAAAGGTATTGTTTTAGAAAAGATTGGTATTGAATCAAAACAACCAAACTCTGCTATCAGAAAGTGTGTCAGAGTTCAATTAATCAAGAACGGTAAGAGAGTTACTGCTTTCGTTCCAAATGATGGTTGTTTAAACTTTGTTGATGAAAACGATGAAGTTTTATTAGCCGGTTTTGGTAGAAAGGGTAAGGCTAAGGGTGATATTCCAGGTGTTAGATTCAAAGTTGTTAAAGTCTCTGGTGTTTCATTATTAGCTTTATGGAAGGAAAAGAAGGAAAAACCTAGATCATAATCGCTTTCAAGTCTTTGTTGTCTCATGTTTTATCTTTTAATAACGTCCGTCATATAATTCAAACCATATAATTTAAATGAATATTTAGTATATTTGATATTTATTGTACTCATCCTTTATTAAACCGTAGAAGAAGAATATTTGAATTTACTTAATAGAAAGGCAGTTCAATTCAAATAACATTATTATTATTATTATAATTACAATTCCTATACAGTACGATCTTTTTTTAATATACTGACTAATTTAAGATATATAAATAGATTTAAAATAAGTTTCTACCTTCAATACTAACACCAGTCTTTTTACTACCTGCATTTGCTCTTCTTCCTGATAATTTTTGATTAATTCTTCTAAATTGATCATCTCTATTTAATGAAGAACCAACACCTGCCTTTAAGACACTGTTATTTGAATCAGAATCAATATTAGATTTTGGAGCAAATTTGTAATCAGTGACTGTTGGAACTGGAGCAGCAGCTCTATTTCTCAATGCTGCTTGTTGCTCATATAGAGATTTTTTAATGGTCTTTACCTTACCAGATTTGGAAGATGATTTATTATCATTTATTTTCTTTCTTAATTTATTAGCATCAAATTCAACAGTATGAAATCTTTTGTCCCTATAATTATCAGATGCACCGATGATTGGTCTTGTCCATACTGAAATTAATTTATCTGCAATTCTCTTAATTTTTGGTTCGACTCTCTTTGATTTTTGATAAAACAATAAAATCTTACCAATACCTGATTCTCTTAAATGATTGGTATTGATTGGTAATTTTAAAAGAGAACCAAATAAAGCTTTTTGTATCTCATATGATGGTAGTGAAGCATCCGGTAATGGTTCTAACCATTGTCTCACTTCTGCTAATAAATTATTATCCAAGATTACTTCAGCTAGGTTAGCCTTTGATAAAATATCACGAACTCTTGGTAATAATTGAATCTTATTAGTGGCTATACCACTTTGATTTTCAATTAGTTCAGCATCCTTCTTTGCAGCAGTATCCATTTGCTGTTTAAGAATCTGAATTAATTCATCATCATCATTCGTCAAATCATGTTCATCCTTTCTTCTTTGAATCTTTGGTCTCTTTAAGGCTCTTTCCATCTTTTCTTCTAATGTTTGACGTCTCTTCATAGCTGAGTCTGTGGTTATTTGTTCTGAATCTAATGGTTTGTCTGGATTATATTCTTGTTCGTATTGATTGGATCTATCATCATTATTAGTACTCTTCTTATTGTTATTATTGATATCATCATCATCATCATCGTCGTCGTTTTTGTCAGCATCCGACTTTTCTTCATCTTTCTTTGCATCGCTTCTACGTTTTAGTGGCTTCAAGTCATTTAAATCATCATTGTAGTCTAAAGCTTCTGTTGGTTCAGACGCTGGTTCTTCAACTTCTGATAGGTTCAAAGCTTCATCATTGGGATCATCATTGGCCTCTTCGTTTTGATCCTTTTCAGTGGAATTTTCATGTGTAGGAGTATGTGCCTCTTCTTCACTCATTGTATAAGGTAAGTAGATTCAAAGTCCTGTGAGTTGTTGTCACAATAGTATCCAATAGAACTATGGTACAGTATAGCGAATCACTTTTGCTACTCTCGATTTGAAATGTTTATCGACTCCAATTCCGACTTGTAAATAAGACCGGGTAACCTCGTAATTTAAGTTTATTTCTGAACTTACTTTTTTATAGTTAAAAATTGTTCATACTTCATTATTAACTCATTTTCAACTCAACTTAATCATATAAAACACTTAATATCAGATAAAATGTTCGGTGGAGCTCAACCTATTTCTGAAGAAGAAGCCAAGAAACATCAAGAGGCTACAAACCAAACTTTAATTACTGCTGCTTGGTTGGCTGCTGGGTTATGGTTAACTCCAATTGTCTACCATTTCATCAAAAAACATATTTAAATTTAACCCATCATGTTAATATTACCACCATCCAAAATATTACTGTTGCTACTACGAGTCAAGTGTAATAATTG
>JAJMFI010000583.1:0-19824 GCA_030574595.1 Ruyongia chambardii
ATCTAATTTCAATACCTTTTGATTTAACAAATTCAATAACTTCAATGGCAGATTTAGCAATATAATTCATATCTTTACCATGTGAATATTGTCTTAAAAATTGTGAAGTACCAATAACAACATCAACACCATCAACACCAGTTTCAACAGCAACACGAGCATCATCCATATGACATCTAATATGTGTTAAAATCTTTGCTTTTAATCCTAATTTACAAATAGCTTCACAATCACTTCTTGATTGTTCAGATGCTACAGGTGAAGTTAATTCAATATAATCAACACCAAAATCATCTAATGCCTTTGCAATTTCAATTTTTTTTTCAGTAGTAAAGAAGGCATTAGCAAATTGTTCACCCTCTCTTAAAGTTGATTCAATCAATTGAAAATTAGAGACATTAGATAAGAAATCAGCTGGATTTGGACCATATGGATTTTGTGGAATTACTCTCTTTTCTTCAGAGACTTTAGTGAATTCTATTAATTTTGATTCGTTAGTTAGTAAAAAAGGAAAAAAAAATTAAAAATTTTCAATATTGATTCAACATTCCAAAATCATAAATCATCATCACCATTATGGACATCACCAACATCACCGTTCACCATACACCATCAAGATCATATGATCATTACAATCATCATTATCAATATTATTACTATTGTTAATGGTTGATTGGATCAATAATTAAATCAGTAATTAGAACATCTCCATTACCTTCCATTTAAAGATGCATAAATGATAAGAGCAACGATAAGCGATATTGGAAAGTAGTTCAAAAAATTCTGTAAAAGAAGAAAAAAAAATTATATTCATCTTTGTAAGGCTGACATACCAGAAGATTCAGTAGATTTAGCTTTAGCTTCATTTTGAGCTGTCTCACAGGCACCACACATTATTAATAAATTAAAATTAATTAAATTAGTTTTAAAGAATTTAAAAGAAGAATAAAGGGAGGAAAAAAGTGCTGGTTTTTTATATTTTTCAGTTTTTTCAATATTGGGAAATAGAAATTACTCATCGTTGAAAAAAAAAAAAAATTGAGAAGAAAAAAAAAAAAAATTATTTATTTAAATGACCATACTACCGAATCAGGAAGATTTCCCTATTTAGAAGTTTAATCTATCTTTTTTCTTTTTTCTTTTTTGTTTCTTTCATTTTCGGAGATTATGCCATTTTATTTGATTAATCTGGGTATACTTACTACCTACTGTTTTATAGGTCCTAATTAATATATATTATATTGTATTCTATATGTACTTTTAAGACTCTAACTAAATAGAGTCATTGTATTCATATTCATATGAATCATAATTATTTCTTACTATAATATACTTAGATATATAGTAATTGTTACTGTGATTGATAACTTCGACCCTTTATTATTTGTTTAGTCTATCCAATATTGTATTACTCTTTTAGTTACTATTTGATCTTACAAATAATATAATGTAATAATTTTAAGTAACCCATATATAACGGTTGAATACTATAATTTAAGAGTTTTTAGTCTAATCAAGTATTAAACATCTATTTAATTAATAGTCATCTATTACATAATCAATCAGGAGTATATGAATCAGTCTTGTTTTCTTAGTAAGCGCTTACAAATGCGCTCTTTATTTTTTTTTTTTTTTTTTTTTTTTTTTTTTTTTTTTTTTTTTTTTTTTTTTTTTTTTTTTTTTTTTTTTTTTTTTTTTTTTTTTTTTTTTTTTTTTTAGTTTTTATTTTTTTTGGTTTTGGTTTTTTTTTCTATGCGGTAATTTTTTCCTTTCAAAAGACAGATCAACAAATAACCAATCATTTTTACAATTTATCAATTATCAAATCAAATTAATATTGATAATAATCTATATTCATATACAATTGTTATATAATTAAATAGCAATTCAATTTGACTGATATATATATATATATATATATCTAGATCAGTAATTGCTCTTTCAAATAATAATTGATTTGATATTATTGGAATTTTTATTGGAACTATATCATAACCGTATAGAGAACTTTGTTCAAGTGGATAATTTCAATTATAATTAAAACCGTACCTCAAGTTTCATTTCTAATAATTACTAAAGCTATTTAAACATATAACTATATTTACAATTACAACTATATTTTAATCATAAAGGATTCTTTATCAACAATTGTATTACAATTATCAATTTCAATTTCAATTATTCATTTCAAATTTCAAATTTAAACTCATATAATAATAATAATTTTTGCTCTCATATCAATAATTTAATTCAATTCAATTTAATCATATATCCATATAAACATTGGAAAAGTTAAATAAATAGGAGGTAAAACTAAAAGAATAATAAAAAAACATAGACTTACACATACATATACATATTCTACAAAATAAAAACAATAATAAAAGAAAATGGATCAACTTGATGCTATAACAACCGGCACTTCCATTAAACCCATTTTAAATGATAATTTAGCACAACAACAGAGAGATTCTGTTTTCCCAATTACAATTGATCCTATACCTTTAACACAAGCAGAACAAGTTAAGAGAAGACTTGTTAGAGAAAATATAAAATCAATTAAGACAAATGTACGAACTAATAAATTAAAATCTTCAACTTTAGTTCATTTTGCAATATTTTGCTTCTTCTTAATGTTACAAACAATATCAATATTATTCTTTACAAGAGGTTTCCTATTATCAAGACAGGTATTGGATAATTTTTCTTCTCTTAATGATACAATATTTATAAATAATAATTATCAGACAAATAATATTAATAGTTATCAATCTTTAAAGACTTTTGATAAAGCTGTTATAATAATAATTGATGCCCTAAGATTTGATTTTATTATACCCAATCCTGAATCTTCAGAATATTATCATAATTATTTAACTTATCCATATTTATTATCAAATTCAAAAAATTCAATTATATTAAAATTTATAGCTGATCCTCCAACAACAACTTTACAAAGATTAAAAGGTTTAACAACTGGTTCATTACCAACTTTTATTGATGCTGGTTCAAACTTTGATGGTGATGTCATTGAAGAAGATAATTTTATAAAACAACTATGGGCAAATAATAAATCTATATCATTTATTGGGGATGACACTTGGGATGCTCTCTTTAATCCATTTATTAAACATGCTTTACCATATGATTCATTAAACGTTTGGGATTTACATTCAGTGGATAATGGTGTTATTGATAATTTATTACCTCAATTAGAAAATAATAAGACAGATTGGGATGTCCTAATCGGTCATCTATTAGGTGTAGATCATTGTGGTCATAGATATGGACCTGATCATTACGCAATGAAGGAAAAACAATTACAAATGAATGAATTTTTGAAAAATATTACAGAATTAATTGATGATGATACCTTATTAATTATGATGGGTGATCATGGTATGGATAGAACTGGTAATCATGGTGGTGATTCTCCTGATGAATTGGAAGCATCTCTATGGTTATATAGTAAGAGTGAAGTATTTAATCCTTCCTCTGACCCTTTCACCTATGATATTTCTTCAAATGGTGCTCATTATAAAAGTGTTAATCAAATTGATTTAGTATCCACTTTTACTCTCTTAATGGGATTGCCAATTCCATTTAATAATTTAGGTTTCCCAATTGAGGAAGCATTTAAAGATTTAAAGGATTATAAACTTGCCTGTAATTATACAATTGAACAAATTCAAAGATATAGACAACATTCAGATTCATTACAAGATGATGTTCAAATAAATCAATTATATAATGATTTGAAAATTAGTTGGAAATCTGATTCAGATTTAAAATATATTGAATTGGCCAAAGAGTATCAATTAAAATCATTAGAAAGATGTAAGGATCTATGGACAAGATTTGATATTGTCTCAATCTCTATTGGTATTGTACTATTAGCCATTTCATTAATAATGTTAATTATCTATATTAAATTAATTCCAAATATTGTTCTATCTCAATTATCTGAAGAAATTGCAATCACTATATTTGTTATGTTTTTATTATTTTCAGTAATTTTTTTAGCCATTGGTACAATTATAAATCCAAGAATTACTGATTCAACTCTATTCTTTACATTATTAGGTTCATCCATTGGTATTATATTTGGATTTTTCATTGCAATTTTTGAAAGATATTCAATCATTTGGTTGGGTAAACAATTTTATGAATTTTTATTCCATGGCAGTAATTGGGATTTATTGGGTATTATATTTATTGTCATTCATTCAATTGTAATATTTGGGTCAAACTCATTTGTCATTTGGGAAGATAAAATATTATCATATTTATTAGTCACTTTTGGTGTTATTACATTTATTAACTCAATATTCAATGAAAAGAAATATATAAGAATTATGGGATGTTATCATTCATTAACATTTATTCTATTAACTAGGTTATCTTCATTGATTACTATTTGCCGTGAGGAACAAGGTGATAAATGTGAACCTACTTTCGTAATGAATTGGTGGATTATTGGATTATTATACATTAATGCGTATGTCTTGCCATTAATTATCAAATCATTCTATAATATTTCAAGTTCATATCAAAGTGCAGCACCATTATGGAATAATTTATTAAGAATTGTCTTATTTATGATTGCAATTGTTTGGACATTGGAATATTTTGAATTTAATGAAGAGATTTATTTCAGTAATGAAAATACAGCAAGCAATTTGAAGTTTTTCAAATTTACTATTGCAAGAGTAATTGCAGGTATTACTCTAATTGCAGCTAATTTTGGTTGGTCTAGAGGACCTTTATGTGTCAAGTTAGACATTGATAATAGTGAAACAAGATCAAGAGAAGCATGTATCCTAGGTTATTATAATATTTATGGATCACAATATTTCTTATTAATTATCAATTTCATTGGATTTATCACACTAGTTATGAAACCAATGGGTCAATTGGCCATTTTCTTATTAATTTATTCAATTTTGACCTTATTAGAAATCTTTGATATGTTGGGATTAAGAAATCATCTAATTCCATCAGTTATATTTGGTATATTAGGTATGAGTTACTTCTTTAGTACAGGACATCAAGCTACATTAACATCAATCAATTGGGAAATCGGATTTTTACTTGTTGATAGCATTAGTTTCCCAATAACTCATTTATCAATTATTTTTAGTGCATTAGGTACATTTGTTTTAACGACCTTATCAATTCCATTAATTCAATTTTGGAAGATTAAACCAACTTTCAAACCAATTTCATTATATTGTCGTATTGTTGATAATATTGGTTCATTATTAATCTATCAAACATTCAATACATTATTCATTTTGATGTATACTACATTTTTTAGAAGACATTTAATGGTTTGGAAGATTTTTGCACCAAGGTTCATGTTCGGTGGTATTTTATTGGTGGTTATTGACATATTGGTTGTATTTATAGTTCTTGGGTTTGGATGTGGTAGATTGATTATGCAAATTGATAAGATCTTTGGTAAATAAATAACTACAAAAGAGAAGATAGGAATAGAAAAGAAAAGAGGATAAGAGATAGAATCGATATAATGGACGAAATACGACATACTGTATACAATAGACAAAAGACATAACAATGGTTGTACTTGTAGTTGACCAATTAATATATATACATGATAGATATTGCTTATTAGTGAATATCTTGAAGGGTCAGTAGTTATAGGAGCTTGATTCACTACTTATATATTCCATATACATATAAGCTATCTAGGCTAGACTAGGCTAAGCTTCCAGCTTAAATTTTGGCTAACTCCTGTAAGGGTCATCCGGACACTCCATATAATTCCCAATAAGGAAGTAAATAATTACATTTCCCAATGCGGAAATTTCAGAGTTCGACTGCGACTTGCGACTTGCGACACGTCTGCAGGAAGCGGGAACAGCAGGATAAGTGAATTTGCAACTGGGCATTGGGCATTTGACAATACTTTATATAACTAATCATATATTAGCTTAATGTACCAGGGTAAGTATAAAGTTTAATATATTACTATCTGATCATTATAATATATCATATATTATATATTTATAGTATAGGTTAAAAATAGAAAGTACAAGATTTAATTGCTAGTCGTGATCATAGTACACTCAAATATGTTAAATGACATCAAATTCGTAAGCTGAGCTTGCATTCAAAAAAAGGTTAATGAAAAAAAGCGGTACCCAGTATGAACTGAAGCACTGCGTAGTATGTAGTATCCACTGTTTACTGCCCACTGCCTACTGCCCACTTAGCCCTCAGTGTTCAGAGATTGCCATTCCCGGATACTTACTTTTGGAACAAAAAAATTGAAATTTTAGGAAATTTCGCAACTTCGAAAAAAAAAGTTATATAAACTGAGTTAGCCCCCCTTTTAATTCAATTCTATTGATAACCTTTCTTCTGTTAATTTAAGTTTAATAACTTTTAAAAACTACAATTAATAATCAAAAATGCACAGAACTTATTCTTTAAGAAACGCTAGAGCACCAACTGCTTCTCAATTACAATCTCCACCACCACCAACTTCAACCACCAAGTCCAAATTTTTTGGTTCAACTTCTTTAATCAACTCCTTCAGAAGAAATACCGCTGGTAACTTTGGTCCAGAATTATCAAGAAAATTATCTGCTTTGATTAAATCTGAAAAGAACTTATTGAGAAGTTATGAATTATTAGCCAATGAAAGAAGAGAAGTTGCTAAACAATTATCAATATGGGGTGAAGACCAAGATGATGATGTCTCTGACATTACCGATAAGCTAGGTGTTTTAATTTACGAAATTGGTGAATTAGAAGATCAATTCATTGATAGATATGATCAATATAGATTAACTCTAAAGTCTGTTAGAGATATTGAATCATCAGTTCAACCATCAAGAAATAGAAAGGCTCAAATTACCGATAAGATTGCTTACTTAAAGTATAAGGATCCACAATCACCAAAAATCATGATTTTAGAACAAGAATTAGTAAGAGCAGAAGCTGAATCATTAGTCGCTGAAGCTCAATTATCAAATATTACTAGAGAAAAATTAAAATTAGCTTTCAATTATCAATTTGATTCATTAAGAGAACATTCTGAAAAATTAGCTTTAATTGCTGGTTATGGTAAGGCCTTGTTGGAATTATTGGACGATTCTCCAGTTACTCCAGGTGAAACAAGACAAGTTTACGATGGTTTCGAAGCTTCCAAACAAATCATTATTGATGCTGAAAATGCTTTAAGTTCATGGACTCTTGACCAAGCTCAAGTTAAACCAACCTTATCAATCAGAAGAGCTGAAGATGAAGTTGAAGAATATGATGATGAAGAAGAACAACATTTAGCTCAAACTGAACAACAATGGGCTGAAGATGAAGAACCAGTTGCTGCTACTGCTTAAGCATTGACTAAATTAGTTACTGTACCTTCTCTTAATTGTTAAATTCTTGAAATTGCTTTATTTTTGTTTCCCTTATCTCTCTCTTTTATATTTTACTCTACTAGTATAGTTTAACCTTTATTTAATGATAGTTGATCAACCAATTGGCTTGTGTGGAAAGTATTTAAAATCTTTTATATTATTATTTGTGTGCTATTATCATTTTATTGTTGTTTTTATAAAACAGTTGTACAACTAGTTGTTTTCTACCTTTATTTTTTTATTTAAATCTTGCTTACTTTCTTGATTGTTATATATAGTCATGACAATATATAACTTGTAATAATACTACCATTAGTTTGATTGTTTCACGTAAATTACAGATTGTAAACTGTGAAGCAGGTTCTGTGTATAACATTTTGTGTATAACAAATTCATAAACACATTTGTCACAAATAGTTAAACAAAACTGACTTGGTTATTTCTATTAGAATAAAATGATTATCTTTCTTAAAGTTGAAGTTTGTATTTAGAACCTATCTATCAATCGTTCTTTGATAGATGAAAAATTTTAACTTAATTGAGAAACTTGTACTAATCTTATCAGTAGTAATTAGAAAAAAAAAAAAAAAAAACTTTTAACACGCGCAACGTGATAAGGGGAATTATTAAATTGATAATTTAATAAGGATTGGAAAATTTTGAGATTAGCAGAGTGGCTTCTGGAAAATAAGTGGGAGGAGATAAAATTAATTTTAAACGTGTGCCATTTAAAAGTAATTATTTTATTTCATTGATAATTTAGTACTACATTTAGATTAACACTGGTATATTCATTTGTTCTATATTTTAGTACTACTAATATGTAAATTCCAAATGTTCCATGATTTGCATCTAAACAATAATTCACTGTTAACAGAGTGTGTTTACTTATTCCCTCTTTAAATTGTTTTGCTTTTTAATATTGTTAAAAAAATTTGGTTAATTAGCAAGTTTTCATTCCCGCTTGCGCCCTCAACTGAAAATATTATAAATAAGGCTTTCCCGTTGATTACGTGCCCAATCGATCAAATGAAATTGTTTGGCGCACTTTTTTTTTTTATTTATTTTATTTTCAATGTTTGTGGTTACTTATAGGAGGGTAACTTGGCTTCCCAAAATAATATTTCAACTTTAGGGATGTTTTATATACCCGAGTTTTAGGTTAGGATTTTCATCTATTTATTTATCCGGTAAGCTAAATTTAATAATATACATTTTTTAACACTGATTAAAATTAATAGCCGCTGAGTTAGGTATAAATCTCATCAAGTGGTTACAAAGTATTTAGTACATATGAACAATTTTAAACACTTACTGTCTCATGAGTCTTTTCAATAGTAAATGTCGATTAAGTTAATTTATACAAATATACTTCTATATTGCTCTTATGGTGGTTCATTTACTTAATGCAATAATGCTGTATTTTTGTAAGTATTTTTTTTTTACTTATTATGAACGTAATTGTGTAGCGCAAGTACACCAGCCACATTGGTGTTCTGATGTAAGCTTTCCTCTCTTTAGAAATATTTAATTATAAACAACTTATTAGGTGTTCATTCAAGCTTAAAATAAGAGGCAATATAGTAAAGCAATTAAGCTTGAAGTTCATCAATTGTTTACCTCATGTCTGTTATACTAGACTCAAAGGATAAGCGATATGCTGCTGGTATAGAAAAGGCTTTAAACAACTTTGATTCTGTCATTGAATGGGCTGATTATATATCCTTCTTATCAAAACTTTTAAAATCTTTACAACAGAGTCATACAACAAAAAATTGGATACCTCTTGATTTAAAGATCTCAATTGTATTATCAAGATGTCTATCTCAAAGTTTACCAAGTGGAGTACATCAGAAAACAATAGAACTATATACATTCATCTTTAATGAATTAGGATCTGTAAATCTATCTAAATCAATTAACATTTGGATTCCAGGTATTTTACCAATTATTCAATATGCTTCAATTAATTTAAAACCATTAATTATTAATCTATTAAAAAATTATTTAATAAACTTACCATCTAATATCTTGAAAAACTTGGTAAAACCATTATTAACTTATCTATTACCTTCTATTGATGATGAAAGAAGTGATTATTTTAATGTCTCAATTGAATCAATTGAAAATTTAAAGACTAATCTAAATGATGATTCTCTCTTTTGGCAATCAATATTTCTTATAATCATTACAAGTGAAGAAAGAAGATTAGGTTGTTTAGTTTGGTGTAATAGAAAATTACCAAATTTAAATGTTCATCTTGATAATCTTGATACAACAAAGGATATTAAACAACAGATTAATTCATCATTGAATGAAGAACAAATCGCCATTATATCTCCAGAACCAGGCCTCTTAATTAGAGCATTCATAAATAGTTTGAAATCTGATAATATTCTAATTCAAAGAGGTTATTTTGATCTATTAATTAAAAATTTAAAATTAAACTCTGCCATTTTACAAAATTTAATCTTAAAGGATGATCTACAAAAATTAATCATAACTGTTATTCAAACGTTATTAAAGAAGGATATGTCCATCAATAGAAGAACATGGAATTGGTTATTAGGTATTGATACATCTGTTACATCATCCTCAAAACCTGGAAAGGATCAATCATATCTCTCCTCCACCACTAGTTCAACAGTACAAACCACTACAACGGCTACTTCAAGTAATACTACAACTCTTGACCACATTGAATACTTCAAATCCAATGGTTTGAATGAATTAAAAAGAGGATTGTTAAAATTAATCAATGGGAAATTTGATAAATCTTCACCAAATCAACAATTAATTAATAGTGCTAAAATATCATTACTTATAATGGATAGATGGGAAATCAGTTCACAAATAGTTCCAGATATATTACTTCCAATTTTAAAATCTATTCAACTTTCATTAACCCATATAGATGATCCGGCCAATAATGAGATATTGAAGAATGGTTCTTCCTTCTTTGATTCTGTGGAAACTTTATCAATTTGGAAATGTTTATTCAACCTTTTGAATGTTAAAGATGTAAATCATGAAATTGACATTGATTTCATCTCTTTTATCATAACAAGTTTTAACATTCAAGATGAAGATATGTTAATTCATCAATTCCCAATATTTTTCATCTCTTGTTTAATAAAATCTTCTTCCACTTCATTTGATAAAGAAATTACCAGTAAATGGAATCATTTGTTAAAATCAATTCTTGATCTAATCCCACAGAGAGCATTCTTACCTATTGAGCTATCATCATTATATCAAAGCTCTACTAATCAATTAGACCTTAACGAAATTTGGTCTAAATTTGAAAAATATTATGATTCAAATGATGTTAATATTTTACCTTACAAAGCTGAAGATTTAAGTTACATAACATTAACATTAATTTCAAACTTAACTATAAAATCGTTAACTCCAACAAATATTGACTTACTAACTAATTTAATTGATAAAATTCCAGAATTGAAATTTAAGAATTTAGAATTGACTAAAATTCTATTAGATTCAAATTTTAATACTGCAAACAAGGAAGACTATAATAATGGTTTAGTACTACATACATCAAAATTGTTTCCAAAATTAAATTTTGAAACTCCATTTATCAAAATTGAAGCGCTGAGGGCTATTGTTTTCCAATTATTAGAATTGTTAAAAAATCATGGCAATCGATTTCAGGTTGAGATTGTAAAGACTTTGCATCAATTGGCTCTTGAAGATTTTTCATCTGCATCTTATGTTGAGGCATCGATTACAGCGTATCTTTTGGAGTTGAAAAATTTTAGTAAGAGACTTCATATTTTCAATTATCTTTGGATTCATTCAAATGAAGCATCAATTTTAACTCGACCATTGGAAATCATTATCGATGAACTAGATAATTCAAAGACACCAAATCATTCACTTCTACATCATTGGATTGTTAATATTGCTAACTTGGGGTCAATAAACAGATTGTTTCAATTAGTTACATTCAAATTGATGGAAACTATTGATGATGATGGTATCTTCACTTATCATTCACAGATGGTCTTGAATATTTTGAGAGTTGACTTGAAAAATTTGTTACCATTGTTTAAAGATGAGCTACTGGTAAATCACTCAATTGAATTCAAAAATCAAAATATTTCCACCTATAAGGATTTCACATTATATTCATTAGATCAATATTTGACGCAAAATCTTCAAAAGAATACAAAGGAATATGATTCAAAAAGTTTCAATGTGATTTTCAAATTATATGAAACTTTGTTAGATGGTAATGAAAACAAATTCAAAGAACATGTGACGAACATATTTTTAATTTCCGAAACATTTATTAACAATGAAAGTGAAAATGAAAAATTTGAGGAATTATCAATAATACTATTTGATCATTTGAAAGAATTAACCAAATTGGGTATTCAAACTACAAGTAAAATTTTAATTCTTGAAACTAGTGGTAAAGATCTATACTTGACAAAATTCTTGCTATCCAGTTTTGAAAAATTCAACAGTTCAGCTTTATTGAGTTCATGGATTGAATTATTGATTACTACATTGAAATTGCAGGATGATACTATATTTGATTATGTTAAACCAATTTCAGTTAAAGTTTTAGAAAAAATTAATCATCTTTATTTTAATAACTCAAATACAAAGGACGATACTTCCATTGCTTTGTTATTAACAGTTTTGCAAGAAATGTTATCGTTGATGAGAACCTATGTTATAACTTTAGAAGTGAATGATAAGAGTCTATCTTCTCAAGATCCAGGATTTTTCTCAACGGTTGTATCTGGTATTCTAACGAATGACAATAAAAAGACTATTAGTACTGGTAGTGGAAGTAACGTATTGAAAGGTAGAGAAATTTTGAACCAGTGCTTCAAAGAAGCTACATCCACATGTTTCGGTATTTGGACTGATTCAGATCTACTGTTGAAGAATACAATTGAGGGAAGCAATGACGAGCAGTCAATCAAATTTCAATCGCTAAAATTGAAGCATAAATCAAAATATCTATTAGAACAGTTATATATTCTTGAACCAGCTGAGATCTTAAAGGACTTGATGACAACGAACTTCAAGAGTAATGACAATATTACTTTTAGGTTCCTTAATGTTTTAGATGGTACAAAGCCTCAGTTAACTATGCCATATATTTTGAAGCTATTGGTTGATTCGGTTAAAAATAAGAATAAAAAAGCAAGTAGACTAAATCCAACTACGATCAGTGACTTCCTACTAAACTACACTATTTCACTACAAGATGATTCAATTGAAGATGTCTATTCGGATATGATAACCTTCTTGAGGGATGTTTCTAATGACTTGCTGACCTATAAACCAATTTTGTTGAATACCATGAATTTCATGGGGGTGATTTCATTTAAAATTAAAAACTCTAAATTCGGAAAACAAAAGAAGGTCAAGAAAGAAATTGCAGATATCTTTATCAAAGTTTTCCCTAGCTCGTTATTCAATACTAGTAAGAGTCAGGAAATCAAAAATCTTAATATACCCGAAACAAATGAGAAAGCCCAAACCCAATCTGGCTCGCCAGATTTGTCAGCATCTGTTGCAAGCAGTCTAGAAGAAAGTCAAACACTTACTGATTCGTATGAAGATATCTACAAAAATGTAAAAAGTCTGTTACCCAATATTCCATTTGTGTTGACTGAGCAGGATAAGCAGATCAATATAATAACATTAATCATTACAAATTTATTAGCACCATATCTGAGATCAACCAAAAAATTTCCCAACCAGATTCAGACCTATCAGCTAGATCTATTATTGGAAATAACAAAATCTGACTCGTTTGCAAGTTTCAAACCACTGAGACTTATAATTTCTGATATTCTCAATGATATGAACTTTTTTGAAGTAAGTATAGATGATCTTGTCTATTATAATGCAATCATGAAGAACTGGTTGAACAATGGTGAATCATCTGACAAAATTGTTGAATATATGAACAAAATCAGTTCTCAATCGAGCACTAATATATTTAACTGGAATGAAAATGAGCAGCTTTTAAAATCTATGAATCTGAAAAGAATCAATTATTTGTTGATGATCAGTGATAATGATCAACACATAGTACTTCTGAAGGAATTAATGACTAAGTTGAATGAAACAATTGGCCATGAAGTTTCTACAATCGAACTTAATAAGGAAAGTCTAACATTGAAGGAAGCCTTACTAATGATTAGAGTCATTGCCATGAAATATTCAGAAATTCACCTAAACGACTATTGGACATTGATTTATACATCTTTGCAACAGTTCTTCCTAAGGATACTAAATCAAGAGATCAATGATATTACTAGTATATTTGCAGCTTGTAAGTTGCTTGATTTACTGCTAGTCTTAAAATTTGAGGATTTTCAAGAGTGGATTTTCATTATTGATACTATCAATGCGGTATATAAAAATGCTGAGATAATTAGTTTGATTGATAAGATTTCATTCAAAGAGGAATTATATATAAATACTGCTGCTCCTCCAAGTCTCGATAGAAAGAGAAAGTTAAACAAAGCAAAAACTAATGATGTTGATGAGCAAGCTCTCATAACAAAAAAAATTGATGAAAATAAGGAATTGATTGGCCTAAGAAGACCCTCACTAATTGGTATTAAAAGTGTTCAATCTTTATTGGGCTTAAAACCTTTTTTTGACAAACTAAGTTATTATAATTACGAAAACGTCTATAATAATGACATTATTGATCTACAAGCCTGTGAACAAGATATATTCGCAGATTTATTTAAATGATGCATATATTGATATAAGTTAATAAATGATATACAAATACAACACATATAATTTTATCACATTGGCAATGGTAACTACTGAAAAAAGAGTCAGATACCTTTAAGCAGTGATCCCAAAGTAGTGTTTTAATGATTCAGTAATATCGATAACATGTTGTCTACCTTTACTCATCATACCACTCATAGCGCTAAATGTATGTTGACAACCTTCGTAAATATAAATCTTACTTTCAACACCACAATCCAATAGCTTTTGATGATAAGCTTCACCTTCAGATAATAAAATATCGCAATCACCAACAAAAAGGGCACTTGGTGGTAGTTTCAAGAAACTTGGATAAGGATAAAAGATTGGAGAAGCTTCAGGATTAACCCAATCATCAACATTTGGTAAATAAAGCATTCTATACCAAATCATCTTTTCAGCAGATAACTGAGTACTGTTTTTATTAGTTCTCCAAGACTTATAAGAAGCCATGGTAGCACTATTATCAATGACAGGGGCAACATTCATTTGACAGACTATTCTTGGTAATTCATCATTCTTTGGATCACTTGAATATTTATGACTAAGAATAGCAGTTAAATTACCACCAGCAGATAAACCACCAAGTGCAATTTTCTTTGGGTTGATATTTAACTTAGAAGCACCTTCATGGAAGCAAAATAACAATGAATTATAACAATCATTAACACAACAAGGGAAAACATCAACAGGTGCTAATCTGTACATAGTGGAAACGACAATACAACCTGTCTTTGCAGCTAAAAGACTCACGTAAATATCGTCTGAAGCAGGCATAACCCAACCACCACCATGGTACCAACACAATAATGGGAATCCATCCTTTGGTGGTTCAATATCAGGAACATACACTTTAACCTGAACAGTTGAATCAATATTTTCTGGATTATAATAAGTTCTTGGAATTTCCAAATTAAAGGTCTCTTTTAAATGAGGCATTTCAGGATTACCTGGAAGCTTATTTCCACCAGCCTGTGTCTTTTTGACAGGAAACTTATAGGTTTCAAGAAGATCTTGTCTGTATGCAACATTTTCATAATAAAACTTTTTATATTCAGGGTCCAATCTTTCTTCCATTTCTGGAGCTAATGGAATTGGAGGGACACCTAGAGGTTCAGGCCATGAATAATCATCATTTATTTTGGTTTCAAATAAGTGCATAAACTCCATTGCTGTAAATAACTTATTGTTCAAATATATTTATCTGTTATAAAGATGAATCGAATTTAATTTAAGTGATTCTATGAATGTTAGTAACTTGGTCAAAAAAATAGATATTTCTATGGGTTTATATAGCTGGGTTATCTAGATACTTTTGTATATTTATAAATCATCAATAACTATGTCCCCCCATCGAGATAATAGAACTATCAATAGCCATCGTAAATGGTAAACAATCAACAATGATGATCTCATTCTATAAAGCGTGTACAGCTTCAATTTACCCCATCAAGCTAAAGTGAATTTGTACATAGGCTAGCCAATTTCCAAAGAGTATTATGGGGGATTATATTAGGATGGAGGAACTTCATTTTTTGGAAAAGATGTTAGAATTGAAAACTGACAAAATCATGACAAATCCAATATAAAGAATAAAGAATAAAGAATCAAGTTATATATAATGGGTGATTACTAATTGGTTATATTGATGAATATAACCTGATTGGCAAATGTATATATCAATTAGTAAGTAATGCCATCAAGTTCTACCTCAGAGTATACAGCCGGGTAATCTTTGATTATATAATGTATTACTAATAAATTAAAAGCTCTTTAAAATTTAGGTTTGTAAGTTGCACTTTAGTAATTCGTTTGATTAAAACACTGTCAAATCTGATACAACATTATAGTAAATAAAGAAGAAAATGCAGATCAAAGTAAAGGTATGGTGAAAACACATAAGTTGAACTTATTATCAATTATATATATATACACATATGAAAGTTACTAACAGGAATCTAATTGATATAGACCTTAACAGGGAAAGAAGTATGTTCTTGATAAATCCGCCTTTCTGAACCATCATCGAAACTATTACTAACAAAACTGATTTAAAGATAACCATTGATGTAGAACCATCAGATAAAGTAAGTCTTTCAACATAGAAATAATTTGGAATTCACTCTATATAAAAATGAAAGAATTACTAACAACAATTTTGATATCATTTATTACAGATTTTACGTATTAAAGAAATAATGGAAGAAAAAGAAGGTATTCCACCAAGTCAACAAAGACTAATCTACGGTGGTAAACAAATGAATGATGAGGAGACAATAGAATACTACAAATTACAAACAGGCGCTCAACTTCATCTAGTATTAACTTTACGTGGAGGTCATTGAATTATGTTATCACGATAAAGAATAACAGACCAGTGCTACTAATCCAAATAGTATCAAAATAGTGCACAGCTTAGTAATTGCTTACCTAATATGCATATTTTTTTTTTTTTAATGAATACAGTAAAGTTACATAAACATCATCTAAAATTCACTATTAATATTTATTTAAATCTTTAATTCTAAACTTAACTTTGAAAATATTGTAGATCTATATATTATATATTCATCTTAATGGTGGATAAGACAAGCGCAGAGTTCCAGATAACTTCTGAGCAAATTTTGTTGGAGGCATTTGAAAGTCAAGATGTTGAGCCATTGAATAAAACTAAAGTCAAAATTGCAGATTTAGAAGAATTACAAGAATTTCAAAGAAGACAACGGCAAGGATATGAAGATGCTCTTAGAAGAAATAGATTGGATATTAATCAATGGATGAGGTATGCTCAATTTGAGATTGATCATCAGGATTCAAGAAGAGCAAGATCTATCTTTGAGAGAGCACTTGAGATTAATAGTTATCATGTTCCATTATGGATTAAATATATTGATTCTGAATTAAAGACAAAAAATATCAATCATGCAAGAAATCTATTCGATAGAGTCACTACATTGCTTCCCAAGGTTGATAAGTTTTGGTATAGATATGTTCAAACCGAAGAAACTTTGGGTAATATCAAAACAACTAGAAATATTTTTAAAAGATGGATCAATTGGGAACCTACTTATAACGTTTGGGATTCATTTATTAATTTCGAAAAGAGATATAATCAAGTGGAAAATATTCGATCGATATTTAATTCATACGTAAGAGTACATCCATTTCCAGAAACTTGGTTAAAATGGACAAGATTTGAAGATGAATATGGTGATCCAGATACTGTAAGACAAGTCTTTACAATTGGTATTGATAGTTTATTAAATCAAAATTTAAATCAAAATTCAGCAATTACCATTAATCATGACTCAACTAATGTTGATGAAATAAACAAATCATGCATTAAGTTAATCATTGGATTTGCCAATTTTGAAAAGGTTCAAAAAGAATGGGAAAGGTCAAGAGCAATTTATAAATTTGGTTTGAAATTTTTCCCAACTTCATTATTTATTAATAAAGAGTTTATTAATTTTGAAAAACAATTTGGTAATAAGGATGGTATTGAATTATCAATCATTAATAAAAGAAAATTACAATATCAAAGGGAATTAAAGCTTAATCCACAAGATTATGATGTTTGGTGGTCCTATATTTCAATTATTTTACAGGATCAAGATAATGATAATTCTACAATAGCAATAAAGAGGCAAATCTTCGAAAATGCTATTATCAATGAACCTTTGAATAAGGAAGAGAAGATTTATTGGAAAAGATATATTTATATATGGATACGCTATTTGTTATTTGAAGAGGTAACTAATAAAGATATTGAAGCAACTAGAGAATTATTCAATAGATTAATAAAATTATTGTCCAAATTAAAATTTACCTTTAGTAAGATATGGATTCTATATTGTGAGTTTGAAATCAGACAAAATGATTTAACAAAGGCCAGAAAGATCTTAGGACAATGTATTGGTAAATATCCAAATAAAAGAAAGACATTTAAATTTTATGTTGAATTGGAGATAAAGTTAAAAGAATTTAATAGAGTTCGAAAGATTTATGAAAAATATATTGAAAATTTTCATAATGATCTAAATATTTGGTTTGACTATGCAGAATTGGAAGAGAATTTAAATGATTTGGATAGAAGTAGACAAATCTATGAATTATGTCTTGTTAATAAATCGAATAGTGATGAAAATATTAATGATACACTAAAGATTTGGGATAAATATATTGAAATGGAAATCAATCAAAGAGAATATGATAATGCAAGATCAATTTATAAAAGATTATTAGGCGATAATTCTGAATTTAGATTTAGGAATAAAGTTGAAGTTTGGGTTAAATGTATCTATTTTGAATTAACTATTCCATCATTAGATGAGATTAAAAAATATGATGAAATGATTGAAATTGAGGGAGATGAATATGAGATGGAAATTGAAATTAAAGAATCTAATAAGGAAGAAGCAAGAAAGATATTTGAAGAATCATTAAAATATTTTAAACAACAAGGTCTCATAGATGAGAGAATTAGAATGTTACAAGAATATAAAGATTTTGAAATTAAATATTCGAATGATCAAGATAGAATTACTAAGATTGAAAATAGATTACCAACAGTTATTAAGAGAACTAAAACTTTAGAAGATGGTACCACAAGTGAATATTATGATTATGTATTTGAAGAGGATAAAAAGTTTAGTAAATTTTTAGCAAATGCTAAAAAATGGGCAAATAAATCCTCTAATGATAAATAGGTTTTTTACCTCATACCTCTCTAAATGAACACTATTTGTACCTCTTTAAATGAACACTACTGTTTTTTTTTTTTCTTTTCTTTGTTAAAATAAGACTACTTTTATTTTACTATTTGAATGATTTTATATTATTTTTTTGAATAACCTAATATATGAAGATATGAAATGAAATATAATAAATTAAGACTAAATGAGATGAGAACGTCTAAAGACAAAAAAAGATAAATCTAGAGATAAATAAGGTAAATTTATTATAATTCAAGTGATTAAAACGATACAACCAATTAGCAATTGATTAAGATCATTCATATATATATATATATATATATTATATGCATATATATAAAGGTCAAACATTGGATTCATAACTATATAGTGGGAGTTTGTGTATTTTCTTTTTCATTTATTTATTTATTTGTTTGTAAATTTGTGTTTATTTGTTTGTTTGTTTGATTTCTTTACTCACTAAATGGAGATGAATATTTATAGTATCATAAAAATAAAAAATGGGAAAGCAATCATTGATCATTTAAAGCTTAGTAGTTAAATAAGAATTTGATTCAATTAGACTTAGACTTATTTTGCAATTTCATCACTATAATTTAATTTGAAATTCATCATGTTAGTAAAATATTATAATATAATAAACCTTTATTTGGAAAAAAATTAATTACGGAGAAAATAACATACATCTTTGCTTCTAATTCAGCTAAACTTTCCTTTTGCTTCTTTAAAGCTTCTCTTAAAGCAGCTAATTGTTCAGATTCATGTTTCTTAACGTAGTAATCTTCTTGAGCCTTTTCTCTTTTCTATTTGCAATTGATTGTGTACAGTAATTGTTAGTATATATATGGTTCCTAAGGGGCAAAAAGGGTGTTGTAAGCAATTTAACATACGGTAAAGGCGTCTTGAGAACCTTCTGAACGGTTAGCACCAGTGGCACCTTCAGT
>JAJMFI010000583.1:19924-32368 GCA_030574595.1 Ruyongia chambardii
TTTTTTTTTTTTTTTTTTTTTTTTTTTTTTTTTTTTTTTTTTTTTTTTTTTTTTTTTTTTGATTTAGTAATACATTTTTTATTTGTGTAGTAAAGCAATAAGCGTTTAGTAGTTTAGTATACACAATGTTATTGGTGTTCAATTACGAGAGCAAGACTGAACAGTGAATAGATGTCACTTGTTAAGAGAGTCAAGATAGACTCTGAGGTATGTACAATTGCAGTGTATACTTGTTAGATGGATTAGTTTTACTAACATGAGTGGCAACTCTGTGTTATTCATGGATGGATGCCTCTTTTAGGATTTAAATGATAATAGTACTGGTACTAGAAATAATCAAACTTTCCTTTTAAATGGTCATAATGGTTCAGTTCTTACCGGAAAATTCAATAAAGATGCATCAATGGTGGCGTCTGGTGGTATAGACCACAAAATATGTATGTATAAAGGATTTATATTAGCATGCTTTCCTATAAAATTACTAGATTTCTTGTGTTTTTTTAGAAATCTGTTTCTATTGGTCTTGTTCTTGTCTTTCTGATACTTATGTTACTTCTATACTAACAGTTTTAAATTATACTTTTAAAGTACTTTGGAATCTTCCTGATAATTTCAATCAACAATATATAAAGGATGGTGAAATTCCAAATTCAAATTATGGTGAAATATTAGGACATAAAAATGCAATTACTTCTCTTGATTGGATATCTAATGATATATTAACCTCATCATCAGCTGATAAAACAATAGGAATTTGGGATATACCAACTGGTAAACGGTTAAGAAAATTAAAGGGTCATGATTTAACAATAAATCAAATTAATGCCAATAATAAAAATCATGAAATATTAGCTTCATGTTCTGATGATGGTAATGTATTTATATGGGATTATTTTCGATCAAAGGATCCAATAATGAAATTTAATACAAATTATCCTTTATTAACCGTTTGTTTCCATAATGATTTAATTTATACCTCTGGTATTGATCCAACAATTAAAGTTTGGGATATTAAAATTCCAAATAATCAATTATTTAATATTAATACCAATCATTTAGATTCAATTACTTCAATATCAATAGATGATAATAATTTGATTTCAACTTCAATGGATAGTACAATAAGATTATTTGATGCCTTACCAATAGAATCTTCTTTAAATTCTTCTTCAGATTCTTCTTCCAAATCATTTGAAAGAGGAATTTATGATGGATTTAAAGCTGGTAATGAAAAGTTACTTATTAGAAGTATAATTAAATCAAATACTATTTATTCAGGTGGATCTGATAGTACTTTAACTAAGTGGAATTTAAACTCTAAAAGATTATTGAAAAAATATTCTGGTCATACTGGTACAGTCATCGATGTAGATGAAAATAATGGTAAGCTATTATCTACATCTGTTGATGGTTCTATTATAGTAAGGTATTAATTTTTTATATTGATATATATTTCTGTTTTATTGTCATTGTTAATAAATATTATTATTTATTAATATTATTACTAATATCATTATTATTATATGTATTTTTATTATCAAACAAATCTCACCCTTTTTGTGACTGTTACATTTTCATTCTTCTTAGGAATTACAGGCTCCAATAGTTCATCATCTGTTATTGTAACATCACTATCATAATGACCATCATTATCAGCTTTCAACATTGTTAGTTTGTCAATCTTACTAGACATGTCATTCATGTTCACCATCTTTAGTTCGCCATTTTCATCATTTAATTTTGTCTTAGTTTTGTTTATCTTGGTTGTAACATTGTAATTATGATTTAAATTCATCTTATTAATCCCATCATCATAACTAACTTTCTCAAGAGACTTTTCATTAAACAATGGTACTCTCCAAATAAGTCTACTCTTCCTCTTAAACTTGTGATGAGCCTTTTCAAATGTAATATTATTTAATTTACCATCATCAAATTTCATTTTCTTGTCCGAATTATTATAATCATTCTCTTCCTCATTCTCATGATCATTCTCTTTCTCATTATCACATGTAATATCAGCTTGAAAACTGGAAAACTTAACCTCTTCCCTTTCAATATCCAAAAATTTGAATTTAGATATATATTTTTGAATTTCTAAATTATCAGCAACTTGCTCATTACTCTTTTCATGATCGATACCCTCTCTTCGTTTATACATTTCTTCCTCCAATGTATCCTTCAAGATTAATGTCTCCACATACACAGGGTTTGTCTGGCCAATTCTGTGAGCTCTTTTGATTGCCTGAGCTTCAATAGATGGTTTCCAAACAGGATTCAAAAAATACACTCTGGTGGCAGCTATGATAGTCAAACCATGTGATGCTAATTTTAGATCCATAATCAATGTTGTGCCCTCTTTTGAATTGGAGAACTCTTCAATCTTTTTGAATCTATCCTCCTTACGTATAGATGTAGCGTATAATATATATTTTAGCCCCAATAAATCTAATGCCTCGATTAAATAATATGCCATATCCTCAAATTCAAAAAAAATAATGCTTTTGGTTCCGTCCTTTTCATGTTCCAATAGTCTGGAAATTATATATGATAGTTTCGATGACCCAGTACCTAATATAGTGCAATCTCTATTAGACTCCATTAAATTTGAATTTACAAGAGCAGCTTGGTTTTTAATTGACAACGGTTCAGGTGTTGATGACTGTTCAATTCTACCATTCACACCCTTCAAATTTTCTGTGTGAAGTTCAAACTCTAGATCTTGATTGATCCTTTTATTATTCTTTGAAACCTTCCTTTCACTTTCGCCCTTCATAACTTGATGTTCTAATTCTTTGCTTATAGTTGATATATCAAATGCTTGATCATTATTTTTCTTGATCCTTTCAAGGTTCTTCTTTATGGATTCTTTCCAATAATTTTCCCAGAACTCTTTAGAGTGTACTTCGATTGCACTGATCAATTTGTTGTTGAATACTGAAAATCTATTCATATAGAAAAACTTTTGTAATGAATACAGCTGAGGTGAACCAAATATAGAGATATTAGATCTATGACCTAACTTACCAATCCCAAAATTTTTGATAAATTCATCATTGATTTTTGAAATATAGTAGCTCATTTCATGAATCACTGATGTGGTTCTCCAGTTCTTATCAGACAGTGCTAATCTACAAGACTTGATGGAGTTCCTTAAAATCCTGGCATCATCACTCGAAAAATAACTTTGATCTGTAATGTTCCCATCATCATCTTCCTTTCTTTTATCCAAACACAATTTAGCAATGTAAATCATATCCTTCAAATCTTCGATAGAGAACCCTGTCCAATAAAATGTACCTCTTTGTAAATTTGAAACCAACCTTCTCAGATTAGACCTGTTGGATGCATGAAACATATAATCTTTATCCTCTCTCTCTGAACTGATAGCGTTAATAGCTAATACTGATATGAATAAATTAATTGATAGTTTATTTTGGTATGATGGTTCAAGGTAAACAGGTTCATGAAATAATGGCGGTAAATTTATTTCATTATCTCCATCTTCATTGCTACTACTTATTTGTTTCAACGAATGTTTTATAATTAGTTTGTTAAGAAATGATCGAAATGATTTATTTGATTCAATAATACCGGTTGAAATCAATGGTTTCATTACTGATTTACCCCAATAGTAAATAATAGTTGACCATGGTTCCACTTTGAAGAAATCTGAAATAATCAGGCCAATCTTGTAAAGATCTTCTCTTGGATCAAATTCTTTCTTTATCTGTTTATCATTAATATATAGATTTGTCAGTCCTGATGTTGGTGTACCTGTTACAATCCATTTGCTCTCTACCATCAATTTCTTAGAAGAATATACAATCTCTGTTGATCTTCCACTTAAATTATGACCTTCGTCAATAATCAGTCTTTTCCAATATATTTGTTTTAGTGAGGAAGTCTTAATTCCAATTTGTTTATTGAATGAGCTTGTAGAAATCAACAATATATCATATTTTAGTAAGTCTATAGGATCGATTAAGTCTGGAGATTCATTGCTGTTATGTTTTAGAACTTTTAAAACACCAGGCTTTATGTGTTTTTCAATCTCATTGAACCATTGATTGAACAAATTATCTGGTGTGATTATCAATGTGCACGAGGTTAGAAAATACTTGGAAATGTCATTATCAGATGTTTCAAGTCTTCTTCTTTTATTGGATAATCTTGATGATCTTCTGATTTCCAAATCTAAAGTGCTTCTGTTTCTATCAAAGTAGAAAAAACCAGGATTCAAAGTTAATTTATCAACACATGATTCTGGTAAGTTGTCTTTATATAGTTGCCAAGGTAAAGAATTATGGTTGATAAATTTTACGCATATATCATTTAAGGTAGGGACTATCGAACAGCTTACACTTGTATTGTTGATAGGAAGACTATTATGTGGAACTCTTGCTGTTTCTGCTTTTGTCAAAGTAATGAGTGCTAAGCAGATAAAGGTCTTACCTAGCCCCATATTTTCAGATAGTATACCTCCGTTAATTGAAGAATAAAGCTCAGCAACTGAATAAAATTTAAAGTTCATTAGATTGAGATAATACTTGGATCCTAAATTAGTTTTGAATTCCAAGAAATTTGGCATTAAATTATCATCTCTATCATTAGTTTTGTTTGATTCACTCTGAATCATCTTGTTTATTGTTTCAACTTGATATTGATAAAGAGATGTCTTGAAATTATTCTGATCTATTGAGCTGATGTTATTGATTGACTTGTTCACTTCCATTTGAATTGATTCATAAACCCTATCCAAACTTTGCCGCAAATTGGAATATTGTTGCACCACTGAATTAAATGGTTTCTTGTGATAAATTCTTGAAATATGGTGGTCTAAAGACTGGGTCGAATCAATATAAGATAAATTATCTATGATTTGATCATATTTAACTTGAAAATTAAAAACTAGCAATTGATTTAAATCCAATTTTCTGATAGATGAAATATTCCAGTTGGCTAATGAATAATCTGCAATAATTAAAAGCTTTTTCATTATTAATTTGTATTTTGATTCATTCATGCTGTTGTTGTTATACTGATAATGATAATTGCTAATTGAATGGTTAATGTCAATTGGTATCAGATATATTCTTAGTACAGTCAAACTTTGAGGTAATAATTCTTTGTAGGTTATTTTAATATAAACTCTATTGATAAGATATATAAGATCTTCAAGCAATGGAGCTAATCTACAATTGGTATCTTTTGAAGCAGCATCATAATCAGAGAGAAGATATGTATCAAACCAATACCAATCATCAGGGGCTAGTATTCCCTTTGCAGGCAGCCTTGGAGCATTAGTGATAAATAAAGTTGCAAAAGGTATCAAGCACTGTAATTTATTAGTAATATCAGCAACAGCACTATTCATTGACACATAGAGCCAGCTATAATATAGCCATATCTAAATAGGATAAATATGAGTTTATCTCATCAGATTTTTTTTATTTAACAGTATAGAATATCTTCTGTCCAAAAGAAGTAATTACCGTATGAAGTAATTTTGTTAACTGTTAATTTTGGTTTTGAAAAATTCGTTGATTTAATTTGAAAAGTTTGACTCATAGCTGAAGCTCTTCGTCATCTGTTGTTTACAATTTATTTAGATAGTATATATCATATATCCATTTGAAAAATGAAGAAGGCTGGTGTTTTAGGTGCCACTGGTAGTGTTGGTCAACGTTTTATCTTGCTATTATCCAAACATCCAGATTTTGAGTTAGCCGTTTTAGGTGCATCACCAAGATCAGCTGGTAAAAAGTATAAAGATGCTGTCGTTTGGAAACAAACTGAGTTATTACCAGAATCAGCACAAGATATCATTGTCAATGAATGTACTTTAGAAGCATTCAAAGACTGTGATGTTGTTTTCTCAGGTTTAGATGCTGAATATGCTGGACCAATCGAAAAGGAATTGAAGGATAATGGGTTAGCAGTTGTTTCCAATGCTAAAAACTATAGAAGAGAAGCAGATGTTCCATTAATTGTTCCAATTGTAAATCCAGAACATCTATCAGTATTGGAGAATAAATTAGAAAAGGCTAAGGAACAAGGTTCTACTAAGAGACCAGGTTTTATTGTTTGTATTTCTAACTGTTCGACAGCAGGTTTAGTTGCACCATTAAAACCATTAGTTGAAAAGTTTGGACCATTAAAGACTATTACCACTACTACATTACAAGCTATTTCAGGTGCTGGTTATAGTCCAGGTGTTCCAGGTATTGATATCTTAGATAACATTGTTCCATATATCTCTGGTGAAGAAGAAAAGATTGAATGGGAAACTCATAAAATTTTAGGCTCTGTAAATACTACTGGTGATGGTTTCCAGTTATTAAGTGATGATGAATTAAAGGTTAGTGCTCAATGTACTAGAGTTCCAGTATCTGATGGTCATACAGAATGTATTTCTATTGAATTTGCTACAAAGGAAAAACCAAGTATTGAAGAAGTTAAACAATGTTTAAGAGATTATGTTTGTGATGCTTATAAATTACAATGTCCATCAGCTCCAAAGCAAACCATTCATGTTTTAGAAGAATTAAATAGACCACAACCAAGACTAGATCGTGATAGAGATGCTGGTTTTGGTGTTTCTGTTGGTAGAGTTAGAAAGGATCCAATTTTTGACGTTAAGATGGTTGTACTATCTCATAATACTATTATTGGTGCTGCTGGTGCAGGTATCTTAATTGCTGAAATCTTGTTAAAGAAGGGTTTAATTTAATGAAGGGAGTGGAATAATATCTTTTAATTATTATTGTCTGTTATAATTTGTTACAACTGTTAGGATAAATTTATTTAAATCCGTTAATTAATGTATATATTAGAATTATACAATTGTTCAATGTATTTTCTATTATGCTTCTTGTTTTTTTTTGTTTGTTTGTATTTCATTAATTCATTCAATCATAATTTAAAAGGTTCTTTATAACCTTAAGGTAACGTTAACCATATATACTATACTATACTAAAATGTAGTAGCTATCTGTTGTTGACAGTCATAGGTTGAAAACTTTTTGTATCAACGTTAAAAAATATTCATTAGCTAATACATCATATGAATTAACTATTTAACTATACTTCAACTGTTGGTAGCAAGCTATCAGCAGCAATTGAATCATAATTAACATCAATTAAAGCACCTTCAGAATTACATTTGACTTCTAATTTAACTCTAAATTTGTTCAAGTTATCATTACCAGAAGTTAAATCATGTAGATCAACTTCATTACTTAAGTATTTCCAAGTAATTGTATCGAAATCTTCTAAAGTTTCAATATTTTCAAAATCAAAAGCATCAATATCAGAGAATCCAGTTGATTGTTTAATTTCCTTTAAAAGATGTTTTTCAACATGTTGATGTAAATGTCTAACAAACTTTTTACATTTTCTATTTTGAGAATCTTTTATTCTATCAGGATCATTATGAGACTCATGTAGTACAAATGGAGGAATATATTGAACATGAGCATGAATATTTAAATATTCTTGATCCTCATTTTCTTCCCTTAAGAATTCTTCAAAATCTGGTAAACTATCAAACTCTAAAACTTTACTTAAATCGTATTGTCTTTGCTTTTTACCTTTATTAGTCTTTGTCATAATGTTGTAAAATGATTATATAATTGGTTGTTAATCGTAGTCTATTATTATTGTTACTATTGTTATAATTATTATAGTTAATAATATTGTAATATATATACTATTTCTACGTACATAGAAAGTAAAATAGCAAGTTTAGCACTATATATATATAGTAAAACTAAAGCTTTTAAAAGACATATATTATACAAAAGAATTAATCATGATATATTTTTTAACTTTCCAGATTTAGATAGTTACAAAAGTACAAGTACCAAAGTGAATATGATCATCTAACTAAAAGCCACCAATGAAAATGGGTGATTGACTGATGAGGTGATTAAGAGTGATCGTGATTATTACCTAAGAAATTCTAGAAAAAAAATGAAAAATTGTGTTTTTATTGCTTTTATTGCTTTAAATTACTAATAAAAGCTTTGTTGGGGATATAGGAATATAGTTAAATGTTGGAGAAATCATAAGACTCTTATAGATCATCATTTTACATTTATCATTTCACTGTATGTATAATTTGTTGTTGTAACGATGCAATATTGGAGAAGTAAAAGCAACTTTGCTGATAAAAGTGACGGTACGAATTTTACGCTACTTTAAAAAAAGAAGAAAAGTAAAAGTGGCTACACAATACTTTGTGATAGATACCTCAAATGTGTACATCCTATTATCCTAAATATACATATTCATTTAGTATGTATACTTATTATACTTTTAATAACTTTTAATAATGTCTAATCCCACCAATTCTGTTCTCATTAAATCTATTAAGCTTTTCTTTTCTTAAATAAAAAAGTTTCCTCTCAGATTTATAACTTGATATGAATTGAGTTATTTCCTCTTCCTCATTCATCTGTTTGTTATTAATAAATGAATTAGATAATAGATTGGATAAATTGTTCGACTCCATTATTAAATTATTTAATTTGACATTGAATACCTCATTAACATTAAACTTCTTTAAAGAGTTAAACATTTGAATCTTTAATTGATTTTCCCATTGATTTATTAATAATTCATTATTAACATAAATTAATTTTTGATTCGATTTAAACTTTGCATCATTTAATTTTTGAAGTTTTATTTTAAAATCATTTAACTTTAAAATTAAATCACTTAATTCATTAAGTTGATCTTCTTTATTCTTATTTATCTTAATATTTGAATTTATTTCCTCTATTATTAATCCTCTTAATAGATCTATTGAATTTAGTAGTTCTTTAACATTTATTAAAGGTAAAGACTCTACTATTGGAGGAATAGTAATGGTAATATCTGGAAATAGTTCCTGTTGCTGTAGTAGTATTTCTGAATTTTGTGATTCTTTGACCTCCTGCTTTGTCTCTAATGAAACAATTGGACCAGGTGAACTTAATATATTCTTAGAAGGACCCTTAGGAGGTAATGGAGGATTAGACATTTTTACCTATTTTCTTTTATTGAAATATAAATATATTTGAAATCTTGATAACTCTTACTCTACCTTTGTGGTATTGCCTCTTCTTCTTCTTGTCTGCTTCTTCTTCCTTTTCTTCTTCTTCTACTACTAGTAGTACTACTACCCTTCTTTTTCTTTTTTAACAAATTCAATTAAAAAAAAAACTACCTTATCAGGGAACTAATGTTTAGGTGTACCTATTTTAGAAATGTAAACAAATAAACAACAACAAAAAAAGTCCAAAAACAAATTTCTGATCAAAATAAAAGAACAACACACATGATCAACCTCAATTCTTACCTTTTTTAATTCTATTTCTTTCTTACATTTGAAAAGTGATCTTTTTGCTATAATTCGCTTGATAACTGCCCTATTGAATTTTGTATTCAACTTCATACTTCTCATTTAAGTTTTAAAGAGTTTGCCTCATAGATTTGTATTTCAAGTATATTAAGTTTAAACTATGGAGACTATAACGGCTTATATACCTTTAGAATATACTTATTTAATTAAGAATATAAATAACAAGTATTTATATGATTCGAATAATTTATTCGATAATGAAGATGCTACCATTAGTTTACAAAGCAGTTCTTATCTGGCTTCAAAATTTGCTAACTTGAATTCTACATCTAGATCTTATGAAATAGATAATTATAAAATAATTGATAATCATTCAAATTTAATTCCAGTTGATTACCCTAAAATAAGAAACAAAACAAGTACCAATTTATCTCAAAATACTCGTAATATTACAGTTGAAATTACTGCAGAGTCTAAGACATTGATTGAAAATCAATCAAAGGTTCTATCAAATTATAAAAAATTAGATTATAAAACATTACAGATCAATAAGTTCAAAACACTGTTATCAGATAGTAATAATGGTAACTCTTTTAAAGAAAGGTTGAATCAAATTGCGCTTTACTTCAATGTAAATATTTTGATCTCAAATAGCATTATAAACTTCAAATCTTTCATTCCTACTATTAAGTCTTCGAAAACTTCTTCAAATTCAGATTCCCTAAATCTATATATATTAGGTGAAGTTAATGATATTTTATTAGCTGAAATTAGAGTCAACCTGCTATTAGACAACTTATTAGACTTAGTTATTGATCAAATTGAGCTAAATATTCAACTACTGCCTCTACTATTTGGTTATAATAATAACAACTTCGACTCCATTCAAATTCAAAACAATGTCTCATTTTACTCTCCTTCGTTATTACCCCCATTAAGTCAACAATCATCATCTGTGAAGCTCTTTATTTCTGGTTCAAATTCAAATGTATTGCTAACAAAAAACTATTTGATTAATCAACTAAATAGTATCAAAAAGAATATAGTATTCAAATCAATTGACATTTTCAAATATAAAAAAAAAATTCTATTATTGAATCCCTCATCAAACTCCAAAATTAACGATCTAATGCTGAAGTATGGTTCCTTTATTAATTTCAATACTGAAGTAGATAGCGAGATTCAATTTTTTGGTAATTCAGTGGAAATTATTGAAATTCTAATTGTGGAATTTTTGAACTTAATCAATGATATATACCAATTTGAATTATCATCACCTAATGAACACATCTACTCAAAATTATCCTTAGATAAAATCTCCAAAATATCAAATTGTTTGATCTTCTCAAATGATCAATTAAATTCGTTTCAAATTATTGGTAACTCAATTGATTGCATTAATTCAATTCATTTATTCCATAAGAATTTAAATGCGGGATGTGATTTAAATATTAATTTAACTCTAGATATTGAACTGAACTTATCTTATCATGAATTCATTAGTGGGAAAAAGAATGGTAAAATTTCAAAGATAATTAATAATAATAACTCAACTATAATTGATTTTAAGCCATTAAATGATTATAACTTAATTATACAATTATATTCAAACAACTTCAATGATTTTATTACTTCTTTTGATAATTTGAAATTAGAATTCCCATTTGAATTTAAATTTTTCATCCCAGAGGCCTTTCATAAACAGATTATCGGTATCGGTGGTTCATTAATTCAAACAATAATGAGAAAATATAATGTTTTTATTAAGTTCTCTAACTCTAATTCTTCTGGTAAAGTCAACAACAGCGGGATTTCAATCGATGGTTCTAATGAAGTTCGAGATAAAAACTTGGTCAGATATGATAATGTCATAATTAAGTGCCCTTTCAAAAATTCATCGAATATTCCTTTGGTAAAGTTGGAGATTGATAATCTATTAATGAGCAATAATACTACTAATAGTATTAACGGTGGTCCAAACAACAATGTTTTGTCGATATTTTTGAACACATTCTTCAAGTTATATAAGAATCAATATAGATTAGTGGACTTTAATAAACTGAAAGAAATTGAAAAGCAAACTTCAACATTCATTAAATTTCCAAATACAGAGCCAGTAAATAATAATTATGAATGTTTATTAATCGAAGTCCTTGGAGTTGAAAATAATTCATTGAGAGCTACAAAGCTGATATTAAATGAACTTCCAAATAATTATGAATTAAAGATTACTTATTCATCAAACTTCAATAAGATTGTTACCGAAGATAATGAAGAATTCAATCAATCAATTAAAGTGCCATTTAAATTCCTTTACAATTATGAAGTGATGACAATAAATCACACTACTTTCAATAACAATAGCAACAATAGTGAACGTTTAGATTCCAGTCCATATCACTCAATAATTATTGGTTATATCAATGGACATTATTTAGAAGAAGCAACCAATTATTTAACGCAGTTCCTAAGAGAACACGAGTTCACGATTATTGATAGAGACGAGTTATCAAACAATGAATTACTTATTGAAGGCTCAGCATCCAAATTCAATATGATCAAAGATAATATTTCATCAACTATGACAACAGCAATGAACACCCCATTATACCAATTGCAAAACTTCAATCCTCAGTTGAGATTTCCAATTTTACAACCGACAACAAGCACTACATTCAACAGTAGTGACGGATCCCAACCATTTGTCAATCAATTTCACAAAGGTAATGATAATTATTCTCAGCAACAATCATTGAGCTTTCGATTAAACAGTAGCTACAATAATCTAAATTTCGAAAACAAAAGAACTTCAGCTAATAATGGATCTGAAAAGAACCAAAGTGCCAATATTCAAACAAACAGCAATATTCGAGCCAAGAAGTTTAATTACAGCGATAGAAGAAACATTTGATCAACTACATGTTTTATGCGTCAAGGACATTTACGACATAAAAGTTATTAAAAATATATACATAGGCAATATATGCTATACAACCCCCCGAAATACTAATTTAGCTGTACTGTGCAAGTTCGTGATATAAACTGTCACACTCATTAAACCGTTTTATACTGTATCAAGATAATTTTTTCATTTTTGA
>JAJMFI010000584.1:0-19720 GCA_030574595.1 Ruyongia chambardii
ATCTAATTTCAATACCTTTTGATTTAACAAATTCAATAACTTCAATGGCAGATTTAGCAATATAATTCATATCTTTACCATGTGAATATTGTCTTAAAAATTGTGAAGTACCAATAACAACATCAACACCATCAACACCAGTTTCAACAGCAACACGAGCATCATCCATATGACATCTAATATGTGTTAAAATCTTTGCCTTTAATCCTAATTTACAAATAGCTTCACAATCACTTCTTGATTGTTCAGATGCTACAGGTGAAGTTAATTCAATATAATCAACACCAAAATCATCTAATGCCTTTGCAATTTCAATCTTTTTTTCAGTAGTAAAGAAAGCATTGGCAAATTGTTCACCCTCTCTTAGAGTTGATTCAATCAATTGAAAATTAGAAACATTAGATAAGAAATCAGCTGGATTAGGACCATATGGATTTTGTGGAATTACTCTCTTTTCTTCAGAGACTTTAGTGAATTCTATTAATTTTGATTTAATTTGTTGGTTAGTAAAAAAAAAGAAAAAAAAAATTAAAAATTTTCAATATTGATCCAACATTCCAATATCATAAATCATCATCACCATTATAAACATCACCAACATCACCGTTCACGATACACCATCAAGATCATCATCATCATTACAATCATCATTGTTATCAATATTACTATTGTCAATGGTTGATTGGATCAATAATTAAATCAGTAATTAAACCATCTCCATTACCTTCCATTTAAAGATGCATAAATGATAAGAGCAACGATAAGCGATATTGGAAAGTAGTTCAAAAAATTTTGTAAAAGAAGATAAAAAAAATTATATTCATCTTTGTAAGGCTGACATACCAGAAGATTCAGTAGATTTAGCTTTAGCTTCATTTTGAGCTGTCTCACAGGCACCACACATTATTAATAAATTAAAATTAATTAAATTAGTTTTAAAGAATTTAAAAGAAGATTAAAGGGAGGAAAAAAGTGCTGGTTTTTTATATTTTTCAGTTTTTTCAATATTGGGAAATAGAAATTACTCATCGTTGAAAAAAAAAAAAAAATTTGAGAAGAAAAAAAAAATAATTATTTATTTAAATGACCATACTACCAAATCAGGAAGATTTCCTTATTTGGAAGTTTAATCTATCTTTTTTCTTTTTTTCTTTTTTGATTTTCGGAGATTATGCCATTTTATTTGATTAATATGGGTATGCTTACTACCTACTGTTTTATAAGCAGTAATTAATATATATTGTATTGTATATGTACTTTTAAGACTCTAACTAAATAGAGTCATTATGTTCATATTCATATGAACCATAATTATCTCTTACTATAATATACTTACATATATAGTAATTGTTACTGTGATTGATAACCTCGACCCTTTATTATTTGTCTAATCTATTCAATGTTTTATTATACTTTTAGTTACTAGTTGATCTTACAGATAATATAATATAATATAATATAATTTAAGTAAGCATATATAACGGTTGAATACTATAATTTAAGAGTTTTTAGTCTGATCAAGTATTAAACATCTATTTAATAGTCATCCCTTACATAATCAATCAGCAGTATATGAGTCAGTCTTGTTTTCTTAGTAAGTGCTTACAAATGCGTTCTTTATTTTTTTTTTTTTTTTTTTTTTTTTAGTTTTGGTTTTGGTTTTTTTTGGTTTTGGTCTTTTTTCTATGCGGTAATTTTTTCCTTTCAAAAGACAGATCAACAAATAACCAATCATTTTTAAAATTTACAATTTATCAATTATCAAATTAATATTGATAGTAATCTATATTCATATACAATTGTTATATAATTAAATATCAATTCAATTTGACTGATATATATATATATATATATATATATATAGATCAGTAATTGCTCTTTCCAATAATAATTGATCTGATATTATTTTAATTGGAATTATATCAGTACCTTATAGAGAACTTTGTTCAAGTGGATAATTTCAATTATAATTAAAACCGTACCTCAAGTTTCATTTCTAATAATTATTAAAGCTATTTAAACACATATATAATATTTACAATTACAACTATATTTTAATCATAAAAGATTCTTCATCATCAATTGTATTCCAATAGTATTATCATCATTTAACTTATTTCAAATTTAAACTCATATAATAATAATAATAATAATAATAATAATATTGCTCTCATATCAATAATTTAGTTCAATTCAATTTAATCATATATCCAAATAAACATTGGAAAAGATAACCAAATAGGAGGTAAAACTAAAAGAATAAAATAAAGCATAGACTTACACATACATATACATATTCTACAAAATAACAACAACAACAACAACAATAATAATAAAAGAAAATGGATCAAATTGATGCTATAACAACCGGCACTTCCATTAAACCCATTTTAAATGATAATTTAGCACAACAACAGAGAGATTCTGTATTCCCAATTACAGTTGATCCTATACCTTTAACACAAGCAGAACAAGTTAAGAGAAGACTTGTTAGAGAAAATATAAAATCAATTAAGACAAATGTACGAACTAATAAATTAAAATCTTCAACTTTAGTTCATTTTGCAATATTTTGCTTCTTCTTAATCTTACAAACAATATCAATATTATTCTTTACAAGAGGTTTCCTATTATCAAGACAGGTATTGGATAATTTTTCTTCTCTTAATGATACAATATTTATAAATAATAATTATCAGACAAATAATATTAATAGTTATCAATCTTTAAAGACTTTTGATAAAGCTGTTATAATAATAATTGATGCCCTAAGATTTGATTTTATTATACCCAATCCTGAATCTTCAGAATATTATCATAATTATTTAACTTATCCATATTTATTATCAAATTCAAAAAATTCAATCATATTAAAATTTATAGCTGATCCTCCAACAACAACTTTACAAAGATTAAAAGGTTTAACAACTGGTTCATTACCAACTTTTATTGATGCTGGTTCAAACTTTGATGGTGATGTCATTGAAGAAGATAATTTTATAAAACAACTATGGGCAAATAATAAATCTATATCATTTATTGGGGATGATACTTGGGATGCTCTCTTTAATCCATTTATTAAACATGCTTTACCATATGATTCATTAAACGTTTGGGATTTACATTCAGTGGATAATGGTGTTATTGATAATTTATTACCTCAATTAGAAAATAATAAGACAGATTGGGATGTCCTAATTGGTCATCTATTAGGTGTCGATCATTGTGGTCATAGATATGGACCTGATCATTACGCAATGAAGGAAAAACAATTACAAATGAATGAATTTTTGAAAAATATTACTGAATTAATTGATGATGATACCTTATTAATTATGATGGGTGATCATGGTATGGATAGAACTGGTAATCATGGTGGTGATTCTCCTGATGAATTGGAAGCATCTCTATGGTTATATAGTAAGAGTGAAGTATTTAATCCTTCCTCTGATCCTTTCACCTATGATATTTCTTCAAATGGTGCTAATTATAAAAGTGTTAATCAAATTGATTTAGTATCCACTTTTACTCTCTTAATGGGATTGCCAATTCCATTTAATAATTTAGGTTTCCCAATTGAGGAAGCATTTAGAGATTTAAAGGATTATAAACTTGCCTGTAATTATACAATTGAACAGATTCAAAGATATAGACAACATTCAGATTCATTACAAGATGATGTTCAAATTAATCAATTATATAATGAACTGAAAATTAGTTGGGAATTAGAGGCAGATTTAAAATATATTGAATTGGCCAAAGAGTATCAATTAAAATCATTAGAAAGATGTAAGGATCTATGGACAAGATTCGATATTGTCTCAATCTCTATTGGCATTGTGCTATTAGCTATTTCATTAATAATGTTAATTATCTATATTAAATTAATTCCAAATATTGTTCTATCTCAATTATCTGAAGAAATTGCAATCACTATATTCGTTATGTTTTTATTATTTTCAGTAATTTTTTTAGCCATTGGTACAATTATAAATCCAAGAATTACTGATTCAACTCTATTCTTTACATTATTAGGTTCATCCATTGGTATTATATTTGGATTTTTCATTGCAATTTTTGAAAGATATTCAATCATTTGGTTGGGTAAACAATTTTATGAATTTTTATTTCATGGTAGTAATTGGGATTTATTGGGTATTATATTTATTGTTATTCATTCAATTGTAATATTTGGATCAAACTCATTTGTAATTTGGGAAGATAAAATATTATCATATCTGTTAGTTACATTTGGTGTTATTACATTTATTAACTCAATATTCAATGAAAAGAAATATATTCGAATTATGGGATGTTATCATTCATTAACATTTATTTTATTAACTAGGTTATCTTCATTGATTACTATTTGCCGTGAGGAACAAGGTGATAAATGTGAACCCACATTTATTATGAATTGGTGGATTATTGGATTATTATACATTAATGCATATGTCTTACCATTAATTATCAAATCATTCTATAATATTTCAAGTTCATATCAAAGTGCAGCACCATTATGGAATAATTTATTAAGAATTGTCTTATTTATGATTGCAATTGTTTGGACATTGGAATATTTTGAATTTAATGAAGAAATTTATTTTAGTAATGAAAATACAGCAAACAATTTGAAGTTTTTCAAATTTACTATTGCAAGAGTAATTGCAGGTATTACTTTAATTGCAGCTAATTTTGGTTGGTCTAGAGGACCTTTATGTGTCAAGTTAGACATTGATAATAGTGAAACAAGATCAAGAGAAGCATGTATCTTAGGTTATTATAATATTTATGGATCACAATATTTCTTATTAATTATCAATTTCATTGGATTTATTACACTAGTTATGAAACCAATGGGTCAATTGGCCATTTTCTTATTGATTTATTCAATTTTGACCTTATTAGAAATCTTTGATATGTTGGGATTAAGAAATCATCTAATTCCATCAGTTATATTTGGTATATTAGGTATGAGTTACTTCTTTAGTACAGGACATCAAGCTACATTAACATCAATCAATTGGGAAATCGGATTTTTACTTGTTGATAACATTAGTTTCCCAATAACTCATTTATCAATTATTTTTAGTGCATTAGGTACATTTGTTTTAACGACCTTATCAATTCCATTAATTCAATTCTGGAAGATTAAACCAACTTTTAAACCAATTTCATTATATTGTCGTATTGTTGATAATATTGGTTCATTATTAATCTATCAAACATTCAATACATTATTCATTTTGATGTATACTACATTTTTTAGAAGACATTTAATGGTTTGGAAGATTTTTGCACCAAGGTTCATGTTTGGTGGTATTTTATTGGTGGTTATTGACATATTAGTTGTATTTATAGTTCTTGGGTTTGGATGTGGTAGATTGATTATGCAAATTGATAAGATCTTTGGTAAATAAATAAGATTTTAAACTACAAAAGAGAAGATAGGAATAGAAAAGAAAAGATGATAAGAGATAGAATCGATATAATGGACGAAATACGACATACTGTATACAATAGACAAAAGACATAACAATGGTTATACTTGTAGTTAACCAATTAATATATATACATGATAGATATTGCTTATTTGTGAATATCTTGAAGGGTCAGTAGTTATAGAAGCTGATTCACTAGTTATATATTCCATATATATATATAAGCCAATCTGGCTAACTCCTGTAAGGGTCATCCGGACACTCCATATAATTCCCAATAAGGAAGTAAATAATTACATTTCCTAATGCGGAAATTTCAGAGTTCGACTGCGACTTGCGACTTGCGACACGTCTGCAGGAAGCGGGAACAGCAGGATAAGTGAATTTGCAACTGGGCATTGGGCATTGGACAATACTTTATATAAATAATTATATTATATATTAGCTTAATGTACCAGGGTAACTATAAAGTTTAATATATTACTATCTGATCAATATAATATATCATATATTATATATTTATAGTATAGGTTAAAAATAGAAAGTAAAAGATTTAATTGCTAGTCGTGATCATAGTACACTCAAATATGTTAAATGACATCAAATTCGTAAGCTGAGCTTGCATTCAAAAAAAAGATTAATGGAAAAAAAGCGGTACCCAGTACAAACTGAAGTACTGCGTAGTATGTAGTATCCACTGTTTACTGCCCACTGCCTACTGCCCACTTAGCCCTCAGTGTTCAGAGATTGCCATTCCCGGATACTCACTTTTAGACAAATAAAATTGAAATTTTAGGAAATTTCGCAACTTCGAAAAAAAAGTTATATAAACTGAGTTAGCCCCCCTTTTAATTCAATTCTATTGATAACCTTTTTTCTATTAATTTAAGTTTAATAACTTTTAAAAACTACAATTAATAATCAAAAATGCACAGAACTTATTCTTTAAGAAACGCTAGAGCACCAACTGCTTCTCAATTACAATCTCCACCACCACCAACTTCAACCACCAAGTCCAAATTCTTTGGTTCAACTTCTTTAATCAACTCCTTCAGAAGAAATACCGCTGGTAACTTTGGTCCAGAATTATCAAGAAAATTATCTGCTTTGATTAAATCTGAAAAGAACTTATTGAGAAGTTATGAATTATTAGCCAATGAAAGAAGAGAAGTTGCTAAACAATTATCTATATGGGGTGAAGACCAAGATGATGATGTCTCTGACATTACCGATAAGCTAGGTGTTTTAATTTACGAAATTGGTGAATTAGAAGATCAATTCATTGATAGATATGATCAATATAGATTAACTTTAAAATCAGTTAGAGATATTGAATCATCAGTTCAACCATCAAGAAATAGAAAGGCTCAAATTACCGATAAGATTGCTTACTTAAAGTACAAGGATCCACAATCACCAAAAATCATGATTTTAGAACAAGAATTAGTAAGAGCAGAAGCTGAATCATTAGTCGCTGAAGCTCAATTATCAAATATTACTAGAGAAAAATTAAAATTAGCTTTCAATTATCAATTTGACTCATTAAGAGAACATTCTGAAAAATTAGCTTTAATTGCTGGTTATGGTAAGGCCTTGTTGGAATTATTGGACGATTCTCCAGTTACTCCAGGTGAAACAAGACAAGTTTACGATGGTTTCGAAGCTTCTAAACAAATCATTATTGATGCTGAAAATGCTTTAAGTTCATGGACTCTTGACCAAGCTCAAGTTAAACCAACCTTATCAATCAGAAGAGCTGAAGATGAAGTTGAAGAATATGATGATGAAGAAGAACAACATTTAGCTCAAACTGAACAACAATGGGCTGAAGATGAAGAACCAGTTGCTGCTACTGCTTAAGCATTGACTAAGTTAGTTACTGTACCTTCTCTTAATTGTTAAATTCTTGAAATTGCTTTATTTTTGTTTTCCCTTATCTCTCTCTTTTATACTTTAATCTACTAGTATAGTTAAACCTTTATTTAATGATAGTTGATCAACCAATTGGCTTGTGTGGAAAGTATTTAAAATCTTTTATATTATTATTTATGTGCTATTATCATTTTATTGTTGTTTTTATAAAACAGTTGTACAACTAGTTGTTTTCTACCTTTATTTTTTTATTTAAATTTTGCTTACTTCCTTGATTGTTATATATAGTCATGACAATATATAACGTGTAATAATACTACCATTAGTTTGATTGTTTCACGTAAATCACAGATTGTAAACTGTAAAGCAGGTTTTGTGTAAAACAAACTCATAAACACATTTGTCACAAGTAATTGAACAAAACCCGCTAGGTTCTTTCTGTTAAAATAATATGATTATCTTTCTTAAAGTTGAAGTTTGTATTTAGAACCTATCTATCAATCTTTCTTTGATATATGAAAAATTTTAACTTAATTGAGAAACTTGTACTAATCTTATCAGTAGTAATTAGAAAAAAAAAAAACTTTTAACACGCGCAACGTGATAAGGGGAATTTTGATAATTTAATAAGGATTGGAAAAAATTGAGATTAGCAGAGTGGCTTCTGAAAAATAAGTGGGAGGAGATAAAACTAATTTTAAACGTGTGCCATTTAAAAGTAATTATTTTATTTCATTTATTTTATTTATTTTATTTATTTTATTTATTTCATTTATTTCATTGATAATTTAGTACTACATTTAGATTAACACTGGTATATTCATTTGTTCTATATTTTAGTACTACTAAGTAAGTAAATTCCAAATGTTCCATGATTTGCATCTAAACAATTATTCACTGTTAACAGAGTATGTTTACTTATTCCCTCTTTAAATTGTTTTGCTTTTTAATATTGTTAAAAAAAATTTGGTTAATTAGCAAGTTTTCATTCCCGCTTGCGCCCTCAACTGAAAATATTATAAATAAGGCTTTCCCGTTGATTACGTGCCCAATCAATCAATTGAAATTGTTTGGCGCACTTTTTTTTTATTTATTTTATTTTCAATGTTTGTGTTTGTGGTTAGTTATAGGAGGGTAACTTGTCTTTCCAAAATAATATTTCAACTTTAGGGATGTTTTATATACCCGAATTTTAGGTTAGGATTTTCATCTATTTATTTATCCGGTAAGCTAAATTTACAACATACATTTTTTAACACTGATTAAATTAATAGCCGCTGAGTTAGGTATAAATCTCATCAAGTGTTCACAAAGTATTTAGTACATATGAACAATTCTAAACTCTTTCTGTCTCATGAGTCATTTCAATAGTAAATGTTGATTAAGTTAATTTATATAAATATACTGCTATATTGCTCTTTTGATGGTTCATTTAATTAATGCAATAATACTGTATTTTTGTAAAGTATTTTTTTTTACTTATGAACGTAATTGTGTAGCGCAAGTACACCAGCCACATTGGTGTTCTGATGTAAACTTTCCTCTCTTTAGAAATATTTAATTATAAACAACTTATTAGGTGTTCATTCAAATTAGAGGCAATATAGTAAATCAATTAAGCTTAAAGCTCATCAATTGTTTACCTCATGTCTGTTATACTAGACTCAAAGGATAAGCGATATGCTGCTGGTATAGAAAAGGCATTAAACAACTTTGATTCTGTCATTGAATGGGCTGATTATATATCCTTCTTATCAAAACTTTTAAAATCTTTACAACAGAGTCATACAACAAAAAATTGGATACCTCTTGATTTAAAGATCTCAATTGTATTATCAAGGTGTCTATCTCAAAGTTTACCAAGTGGAGTACATCAGAAAACAATTGAACTATATACATTCATCTTTAATGAATTGGGATCTGTAAATCTATCTAAATCTATTAACATTTGGATTCCAGGTATTTTACCAATTATTCAATATGCTTCAATTAATTTAAAACCATTAATTATTAATCTATTAAAAAATTATTTAATAAACTTACCATCTAATATCTTGAAAAACTTGGTAAAACCATTATTAACTTATCTATTACCTTCTATTGATGATGAAAGAAGTGATTATTTTAATGTCTCAATTGAATCAATTGAAAATTTAAAGACTAATCTAAATGATGATTCTCTCTTTTGGCAATCTATATTTCTTATAATCATTACAAGTGAGGAAAGAAGATTAGGTTGTTTAGTTTGGTGTAATAGAAAATTACCAAATTTAAATGTTCATCTTGATAATCTTGATACAACAAAGGATATTAAACAACAGATTAATTCATCATTAAATGAAGAACAAATCGCCATTATATCTCCAGAACCAGGTCTCTTAATTAGAGCATTCATTAATAGTTTGAAATCTGATAATATTTTAATTCAAAGAGGTTATTTTGATCTATTAATTAAAAATTTAAAATTAAACTCTGCCATTTTACAAAATTTAATCTTAAAGGATGATTTACAGAAATTAATCATAACTGTTATTCAAACGTTATTAAAGAAGGATATGTCCATCAATAGAAGAACATGGAATTGGTTATTAGGTATTGATACATCTGTTACATCATCCTCAAAACCTGGAAAGGATCAATCATATCTCTCCTCTACAACTAATTCAACAGTACATACCACCACAACAACTACTTCAATTAATACTACAACTCTTGACCACATTGAATACTTCAAATCCAATGGTTTGAATGAATTAAAAAGAGGATTATTAAAATTAATCAATGGAAAATTTGATAAATCTTCACCAAATCAACAATTGATTAATAGTGCTAAAATATCATTACTAATAATGGATAGATGGGAAATCAGTTCACAAATAGTCCCAGATATATTACTTCCAATTTTAAAATCTATTCAACTTTCATTAACCCATAAAGATGATCCGACCAATAATGAGATATTGAAGAATGGTTCTTCCTTCTTTGATTCTGTGGAAACTTTATCAATTTGGAAATGTTTATTCAACCTTTTGAATGTTAAAGATGTGAACCATGAGATTGATATTGATTTCATCTCCTTTATCATAACAAGTTTTAACATTCAAGATGAAGATATGTTAATTCATCAATTCCCAATATTTTTCATCTCCTGTTTAATAAAATCTTCTTCCACTTCATTTGATAAAGAAATTACCAGTAAATGGAATCATCTATTGAAATCAATTCTTGATCTAATTCCACAGAGAGCATTCTTACCTATTGAGTTATCATCATTATATCAAAGCTCAACTAATCAATTAGACCTTAATGAAATTTGGTCTAAATTTGAAAAATATTATGATTCAAATGATGTTAATATCTTACCTTACAAAGCTGAAGATTTAAGTTACATAACATTAACATTAATTTCAAACTTAACTATAAAATCGTTAACTTCAACAAATATTGACTTACTAACTAATTTAATTGATAAAATTCCGGAATTGAAATTTAAGAATTTAGAATTGACTAAAATTCTATTAGATTCAAATTTTAATACTGCAAACAAGGAAGACTATAATAATGGTTTAGTACTACATACATCAAAATTATTTCCAAAATTGAATTTTGAAACTCCATTCATCAAAATTGAAGCGCTGAGGGCTATTGTTTTCCAATTATTAGAATTGTTGAAAAATCATGGTAATAGATTTCAGGTTGAGATCGTAAAGACTTTGCATCAATTGGCTCTTGAAGATTCTTCATCTGCATCTTATGTTGAGGCATCCATTACAGCGTATCTTTTGGAGCTGAAAAATTTTAGTAAGAGACTTCATATCTTCAATTATCTTTGGATTCATTCAAATGAAGCATCAATTTTAACTCGACCATTGGAAATCATCATTGATGAACTAGATAATTCAAAGACACCAAATCATTCACTTCTACATCATTGGATTGTTAATATTGCTAACTTGGGGTCAATAAACAGATTGTTTCAATTAGTTACATTTAAATTGATGGAAACCATTGATGATGATGGTATCTTCACTTATCATTCACAGATGGTCTTGAATATTTTGAGAGTTGACTTGAAAAATTTGTTACCATTGTTTAAAGATGAGCTACTGGTGAATCACTCAATTGAATTCAAAAATCAAAATATTTCCACCTATAAGGATTTCACATTATATTCTTTAGATCAATATTTGACGCAAAATCTTCAAAAGAATACAAAGGAATATGATTCAAAAAGTTTTAATGTGATTTTCAAATTATATGAAACTTTGTTAGATGGTAATGAAAACAAATTTAAAGAACATGTGACAAACATATTTTTAATTGCTGAAACATTTATTAACAATGAAAGTGAAAATGAAAAATTTGAGGAGTTATCAATTATACTTTTTGATCATTTGAAAGAATTAACCAAATTGGGTATTCAAACTGCAAATAAAATTTTAATTCTTGAAACTAGTGGTAAAGATCTTTATTTGACAAAATTCTTGCTATCCAGTTTTGAAAAATTCAATAGCTCAGGTTTATTGAGTTCATGGATTGAATTATTGATTACTACCCTGAAATTGCAGGATGATACTATATTTGATTATGTTAAACCAATTTCAGTTAAAGTTTTAGAAAAAATTAATTATCTTTATTTTAATAACTCAAATACAAAGGACGATACTTCCATTGCTTTGTTATTAACAGTTTTGCAAGAAATGTTATCGTTGATGAGAACCTATGTTATAACTTTAGAAGTGAATGATAAGAGTTTATCTTCTCAAGATCCCGGATTTTTCTCAACAGTTGTATCTGGTATTCTAACGAATGACAATAAAAAGACTATTAGTACTGGAAGTGGAAGTAACGTATTGAAAGGTAGAGAAATATTGAACCAGTGCTTCAAAGAAGCTACATCCACATGTTTCGGTATTTGGACTGATTCAGATCTACTGTTGAAGAATACAATTGAGGGAAGCAATGACGAGCAGTCAATCAAATTTCAATCGCTAAAATTGAAGCATAAATCAAAATATCTATTAGAACAGTTGTATATTCTTGAACCAGCTGAGATCTTAAAGGACTTAATGACAACGAACTTCAAGAGTAATGATAATATTACTTTCAGGTTCCTTAATGTTTTAGATGGTACAAAGCCTCAGTTAACTATGCCATATATTTTGAAGCTATTAGTGGATTCGGTTAAAAATAAGAATAAAAAAGCAAGTAGACTAAATCCAACTACGATCAGTGACTTCCTATTAAACTACACTATTTCACTACAAGATGATTCAATTGAAGATGTCTACTCGGATATGATAACCTTCTTGAGGGATGTGTCTAATGACTTGCTGACCTATAAACCAATTTTGTTGAGTACCATGAATTTCATGGGGGTGATTTCATTTAAAATTAAAAAATCTAAATTCGGGAAACAAAAGAAGGTCAAGAAAGAAATCGCAGATGTCTTTATCAAAGTTTTCCCTAGCTCGTTATTCAATACTAGTAAGAGTCAGGAAATCAAAAATCTTAATATACCCGAAACAAATGAGCAAGCCCTAACCCAATCTGGCTCGCCAGATTTGTCAGCGTCTGTTGCAAGCAGTATAGAAGAAAGTCAAACACTTACTGATTCGTATGAAGATATCTACAAAAATGTAAAAAGTCTGTTACCCAATATTCCATTTGTATTGACTGAGCAGGATAAGCAGATCAATATAATAACATTAATCATTACAAATTTACTAGCACCATATCTGAGATCAACCAAAAAATTTCCCAACCAGATTCAGACCTATCAGCTAGATCTATTATTGGAAATAACAAAATCTGACTCGTTTGCAAGTTTCAAACCACTGAGACTTATAATTTCTGATATGCTCAATGATATGAACTTTTTTGAAATAAGTATAGATGATCTTGTCTATTATAATGCAATCATGAAGAACTGGTTGAACAATGGTGAATCATCTGACAAAATTGTTGAATATATGAACAAAATCAGTTCTCAATCGAGCACTAATATATTTAACTGGAATGAAAATGAGCAGCTTTTAAAATCTATGAATCTGAAAAGAATCAATTATTTATTGATGATCAGTGATAATGATCAACACATAGTACTGCTGAAGGAATTAATGACTAAGTTGAATGAAACAATTGACCATGAAGTTTCTACAATCGAACTTAATAAGGAAAGTCTAACATTGAAGGAAGCCTTACTAATGATTAGAGTCATTGCCATGAAATATTCAGAAATTCACCTAAACGACTATTGGACATTGATTTATACATCTTTGCAACAGTTCTTCCTAAGGGTACTAAATCAAGAGATCAATGATATCACTAGTATATTTGCAGCTTGTAAGTTGCTTGATTTACTGCTAGTCTTAAAATTTGAGGATTTTCAAGAGTGGATTTTCATTATTGATACTATCAATGCGGTATATAAAAATGTTGAGATAATTAGTTTGATTGATAAGATTTCATTCAAAGAGGAATTATATATAAATACTGCTTCTCCTCCAAGTCTCGATAGAAAGAGAAAGTTAAACAAAGCAAAAACTAATGATGTTGATGAGCAAGCTCTCATAACAAAAAAGATTGATGAAAATAAGGAATTGATTGGCCTAAGAAGACCCTCACTAATTGGTATTAAAAGTGTTCAATCCTTATTGGGCTTAAAACCTTTTTTTGACAAACTAAGTTATTATAATTACGAAAACGTCTATAATAATGATATTATTGATGTACAATCCTGCGAACAAGATATATTCGCAGATTTATTTAAATGAATTATAATTTTGCATATATTGATATAGGTTAATAAATGATATAGAAATACAACACATATAATTTTATCACATTGGCAATGGTAACTACTGAGAAAAGAGTCAGAAACCTTTAAGCAGTGATCCCAAAGTAGTGTTTTAATGATTCAGTAATATCGATAACATGCTGTCTACCTTTACTCATCATACCACTCATAGCGCTAAATGTATGTTGACAACCTTCGTAAATATAAATCTTACTTTCAACACCACAATCCAATAGCTTTTGATGATAAGCTTCACCTTCAGATAATAAAATATCGCAATCACCAACAAAAAGGGCACTTGGTGGTAGTTTCAAGAAACTTGGATACGGATAAAAGATTGGAGAAGCTTCAGGATTAACCCAATCATCAACATTTGGTAAATAAAGCATTCTATACCAAATCATCTTTTCAGCAGATAACTGAGTACTGTTTTTATTAGTTCTCCAAGACTTATAAGAAGCCATGGTAGCACTATTATCAATGACAGGGGCAACATTCATTTGACAGACTATTCTTGGTAATTCATCATTTTTTGGATCACTTGAATATTTATGACTAAGAATAGCAGTTAAATTACCACCAGCAGATAAACCACCAAGTGCAATTTTCTTTGGGTTGATATTTAACTTAGAAGCACCTTCATGGAAGCAAAATAACAATGAATTATAACAATCATTAACACAACAAGGGAAAACATCAACAGGTGCTAATCTGTACATAGTGGAAACGACAATACAACCTGTCTTTGCAGCTAAAAGACTCACGTAAATATCGTCTGAAGCAGGCATAACCCAACCACCACCATGGTACCAACACAATAATGGGAATCCATCCTTTGGTGGTTCAATATCAGGAACATACACTTTAACTTGAACAGTTGAATCAATATTTTCTGGATTATAATAAGTTCTTGGAATTTCCAAATTAAAGGTCTCTTTTAAATGAGGCATTTCAGGATTACCTGGAAGCTTATTTCCACCAGCCTGTGTCTTTTTGACAGGAAACTTATAGGTTTCAAGAAGATCTTGTCTGTATGCAACATTTTCATAATAAAACTTTTTATATTCAGGGTCCAATCTTTCTTCCATTTCTGGAGCTAAAGGAATTGGAGGGACACCTAGAGGTTCAGGCCATGAATAATCATCATTTATTTTGGTTTCAAATAAGTGCATAAACTCCATTGCTGTAAATAACTTATTGTTCGAGTATATTTATCTGGTATAAAGATGAATCGAATTTAATTTAAGTGAATCTATGAATGTTAGTAATTTGATCAAAAAAAATAGATATTTCTATGGGTTTATATAGCTGAGTTATCTAGATACTTTTGTATATTTATAAATCATCAATAACTATGTCCCCCCATCGAGATAATAGGACTATCAATGGCCATCGTAAATGGTAAACAATCAACAATGATGATCTCATTCTATAAAGCGTGTACAGCTTCAATTTACCCCATCAAGCTAAAGTGAATTTGTACATAGGCTAGCTTCATATTTCAATTTCCAAAGAGTATTATGGGGGATTACATTAGGATGGAGGAGCATCATTTTTTGGAAAAGATGTTAGAATTGAAAACTGACAAAAGCATGACAAATCCAATATAAGGAATAAAGAATCAAGTTATATATAATGAGTGATTACTAATTGGTTATATTGATGAATATAATCTGATTGGCAAATGTATATATCAATTAGTAAGTAATGCCATCAAGTTCTACCTCAGAGTATGCAGACGGGTAATCTTTGATTATATAATGTATTACTAATAAATCAAAAGCTCTTTAAAATTTAGGTTTGTAAGTTGCACTTTAGTAATTCGTTTGATTAAAACACTGTCAAATCTGATACAACATTATAGTAAATAAAGAAGAAAATGCAGATCAAAGTAAAGGTATGGTGAAAACACATAAGTTCTTATTATCATTTATATATATATATATATACATATATGAAAGTTACTAACAGGAATCTAATTGATATAGACCTTAACAGGGAAAGAAGTATGTTCTTAATAAATCCGCCTTTCTGAACCATCATCGAAACTAGTACTAACAAAACTGATTTAAAGATAACCATTGATGTAGAACCATCAGATAAAGTAAGTCTTTCAACATAGAAATAATTTGGAATTCACTCAATATAAAAATGAAAGAAGTACTAACAACAATTTGATATCATTTATTACAGATTTTACGTATTAAAGAAATAATGGAAGAAAAAGAAGGTATTCCACCAAGTCAACAAAGATTAATCTACGGTGGTAAACAAATGAATGATGAGGAGACAATAGAATACTACAAATTACAAACAGGCGCTCAACTTCATCTAGTATTAACTTTACGTGGAGGTCTTTGAATTATGTTATCACGATAAAGAATAACAGACCAGTGCTACAAATCAAAATAGTATCAAAATAGTACTCAGCTTAGTAATTGCTTACCTAATATGCATATTTTTTTTTTTTTTTAAATGAATACAATAAAGTTACATAAACATCATCTAAATTCACTATTAATATTTATTTAAATTTTTAATTCTAAACTTCACTTTGAAAATATTGTAGATCTATATATTATAGATTCATCTTAATGGTGGATAAGACAAGCGCAGAGTTCCAGATAACTTCTGAACAAATTTTGTTGGAGGCATTTGAAAGTCAAGATGTTGAGCCATTGAATAAAACTAAAGTCAAAATTGCAGATTTAGAAGAATTACAAGAATTTCAAAGAAGACAACGACAAGGATATGAAGATGCTCTTAGAAGAAATAGATTGGATATTAATCAATGGATGAGGTATGCTCAATTTGAGATTGATCATCAGGATTCAAGAAGAGCAAGATCTATCTTTGAGAGAGCACTTGAGATTAATAGTTATCATGTTCCATTATGGATTAAATATATTGATTCTGAATTAAAGACAAAAAATATCAATCATGCAAGAAATCTATTCGATAGAGTCACTACATTGCTTCCCAAGGTAGATAAGTTTTGGTATAGATATGTTCAAACCGAAGAAACTTTGGGTAATATCAAAACAACTAGAAATATTTTTAAAAGATGGATCAATTGGGAACCTACTTATAACGTTTGGGATTCATTTATTAATTTCGAAAAGAGATATAATCAAGTGGAAAATATTCGATCGATATTTAATTCATACGTAAGGGTACATCCATTTCCAGAAACTTGGTTAAAATGGACAAGATTTGAAGATGAATATGGTGATCCAGATACTGTAAGACAAGTCTTCACAATTGGTATTGATAGTTTATTAAATCAAAATTTAAATCAAAATTCAGCAATTACCATTAATCATGACTCAATCAATGTTGATGAAATAAACAAATCATGCATTAAGTTAATCATTGGATTTGCCAATTTTGAAAAGGTTCAAAAAGAATGGGAAAGGTCAAGAGCAATTTATAAATTTGGTTTGAAATTTTTCCCAACTTCATTATTTATTAATAAAGAGTTTATTAATTTTGAAAAACAATTTGGTAATAAGGATGGTATTGAATTATCAATCATTAATAAAAGAAAATTACAATATGAAAAGGAGTTAAAGCTAAATCCACAAGATTATGATGTTTGGTGGTCCTATATTTCAATTATTTTACAGGATCAAGATAATGATAATTCTAAAATAGATAGAAAGAGGCAAATCTTCGAAAATGCTATTATTAATGAACCTTTGAATAAGGAAGAGAAGATTTATTGGAAAAGATATATTTATATATGGATACGATATTTGTTATTTGAAGAGGTTACTAATAAAGATATTGAAGCAACTAGAGAATTATTCAATAGATTAATAAAATTATTGTCCAAATTAAATTTTACCTTTAGTAAGATATGGATTCTATATTGTGAGTTTGAAATCAGACAAAATGATTTAGCAAAGGCCAGAAAGATCTTAGGACAATGTATTGGTAAATATCCAAATAAGAGAAAGACGTTTAAATTTTATGTTGAATTGGAGATAAAGTTAAAAGAATTTAATAGAGTTCGAAAGATTTATGAAAAATATATTGAAAATTTTGATAATGATCTAAATATCTGGTTTGACTATGCAGAATTGGAAGAAAATCTAAATGATTTGGATAGAAGTAGACAAATCTATGAATTATGTCTTGTTAATAAATCGAATAGTGATGATACAAATAGTGATGAAAATATTAGTGATACACTAAAGATTTGGGATAAATATATTGAAATGGAAATCAATCAAAGAGAATATGATAATGCTAGATCAATTTATAAAAGATTATTAGGCGATGATTCTGAATTTAAATTTAGGAATAAAGTTGAAGTTTGGGTTAAATATATCTATTTTGAATTAACTATTCCATCATTAGATGAGATTAAAAAATATGATGAAATGATTGAAATTGAGGGAGATGAATATGAGATGGAAATTGAAATTAAGGAATCTAATAAGGAAGAAGCAAGAAAGATATTTGAAGAATCATTAAAATATTTTAAACAACAAGGTCTCATAGATGAGAGAATTAGAATGTTACAAGAATATAAAAATTTTGAAATTAAATACTCAAATGATCAAGATAGAATTACTAAGATTGAAAATAGATTACCAACAGTTATTAAGAGAACTAAAACTTTAGAAGATGGTACCACAAGTGAATATTATGATTATGTATTCGAAGAGGATAAAAAGTTTAGTAAATTTTTAGCAAATGTTAAAAAATGGGCAAATAAATCATCCTCTAATGATAAATAGGTTTTGTACCTCATACCTCTCTAAATGAACACTATTTTTATTTTTTCTTTGTTAAAATAAGACTACTTTTATTTCACTAATTGAATGATTTTATATTATTTTTTTGTATAACCTAATTTATGAAGATATGAAATGAAATATAATAAATTAAGAGTAAATGAAATGATAACGAATAAAGACAAAAAGATAAATGAAATAAATTTATTATAATTTAAGTGATTAAAACGATACAACCAATTAGCAATTGATTAAGATCATTCACACATATATATATATATTATATATGTATATATTTAAAGGTCAAACATTGGATTCATAACTATATAGTGGGAGTTTGTGTATTTTCTTTTTCATTTATTTATTTGTTTATTTGTGTTTATTTGTTTGTTTGTTTGATTTCTTTACTCACTAAATGGAGATGAATATATTTATCGTATCATAAAAATAAAAAATGGGAAAGCAATCATTGATCATTTAAAGCTTAGTAGTTAAATAAGAATTTGATTCAATTAGACTTATTTTGCAATTTCATCACTATAATTTAATTTGAAATTCATCATGTTAGTAAAATATTATAATATAATAAACCTTTATTTGGAAAAAAATTAATTACGGAGAAAATAACATACATCTTTGCTTCTAATTCAGCTAAACTTTCCTTTTGCTTCTTTAAAGCTTCTCTTAAAGCAGCTAATTGTTCAGATTCATGTTTCTTAACGTAGAAATCTTCTTGAGCCTTTTCTCTCTTCTATTTAGAATTGATTGTGTACAGTAATTGTTAGTATATATATGGTTCCTAAGGGGCAAAAAGGGTGTTGTAAGCAATTTAACATACGGTAAAGGCGTCTTGAGAACCTTCTGAA
>JAJMFI010000584.1:19820-32170 GCA_030574595.1 Ruyongia chambardii
TTTTTTTTTTTTTTTTTTTGATTCAGTATCACATTTTTTATTTAAGTAGTAAAGCAATAAGCATTTAGTAGTTTAGCTATACACAATGTTATTGGTGTTCAATTACGAGAGCAAGACTAAACAGTGGATAGATGTCACTTGTTAAGAGAGTCAAGATAGACTCCGAAGTATGTACAATTGCAGTGTATACTCTTCAGATGGATTAGTTTTACTAACATTAGTGGCAACTCTGTGTTATTCATGGATGCCTCTTTTAGGATTTAAATGATAATAGTACTGGTACTAGAAATAATCAAACTTTCCTTTTAAATGGTCATAATGGTTCAGTTCTTACTGGAAAATTCAATAAAGATGCGTCAATGGTGGCGTCTGGTGGTATAGACCACAAAATATGTATGTATAAAGGATTTATATTAGCATGCTTTCCTATAAAATTACTAAATTTCTTGTGTTTTTTTTAGAAATCTGTTTCTATTGGTCTTGTTCTTGTCTTTCTGATACTTATGTTACTTTTATACTAACAGTTTTAAATTATACTTTTAAAGTACTTTGGAATCTTCCTGATAATTTCAACCAACAATATATAAAGGATGGTGAAATTCCAAATTCAAATTATGGTGAAATATTAGGACATAAAAATGCAATTACTTCTCTTGATTGGATATCTAATGATATATTAACCTCTTCATCAGCTGATAAAACAATAGGAATTTGGGATATACCAACTGGTAAACGGTTAAGAAAATTAAAGGGTCATGATTTAACAATAAATCAAATTAATGCCAATAATAAAAATCTTGAAATATTAGCTTCATGTTCTGATGATGGTAATGTATTTATATGGGATTATTTTCGATCAAAGGATCCAATAATGAAATTTAATACAAATTATCCTTTATTAACTGTTTGTTTCCATAATGATTTAATTTATACCTCTGGTATTGATCCAACAATTAAAGTTTGGGATATAAAAATTCCAAATAATCAATTTTTGAATATTAATACCAATCATTTAGATCCAATTACTTCAATATCAATAGATGATAATAATTTGATTTCAACTTCAATGGATAGTACAATAAGATTATTTGATGCCTTACCAATAGAATCTTCTTTAAACTCTTCTTCAGATTCTTCTTCCAAATCATTTGAGAGAGGAATATACGATGGATTTCAAGCTGGTAATGAAAATTTACTTATTAGAAGTATAATTAAATCAAATACTATTTATTCAGGTGGATCTGATAGTACTTTAACTATGTGGAATTTAAACTCTAAAAGATTACTGAAAAAATATTCAGGTCATACTGGTACAGTCATCGATGTAGATGAAAATAATGGTAAGCTATTATCTACATCTGTTGATGGTTCTATTATAGTAAGGTATTAATTTTTTATATTGATATATATTTCTGTTTTATTGTCATTGTTAATAAATATTATTATTATATGTATTTTTATTATCAAACAAATCTCACCCTTTTTGTGACTGTTACATTTTCATTCTTCTTAGGAATTACAGGCTCCGATAGTTCATCATCTGTTATTGTAACATCACTATCATAATGACCATAATTATCAGCTTTCAACATTGTTAGTTTGTCAATCTTACTAGACATGTCAATCATGTTCACCATCTTTAGTTCACCATTTTCATCATTTAATTTTGTCTTAGTTTTGTTTATCTTGGTTGTCACATTATAATTATGATTTACATTCATCTTATTAATCCCATCATCATAACTAATTTTCTCAAGAGACTTTTCATTAAACAATGGTACTTTCCAAATAAGTCTACTCTTCCTCTTAAACTTGTGATGAGCCTTTTTAAATGTAATACTATTTAATTTGCCATCATCAAATTTCATTTTCTTGTCCGAATAATCATTCTCTTCCTCATTCTTATGATGAGTCTCTTTCTCATTCTCACATGTGATATCAGCTTGAAAACTGGAAAACTTAACCTCTTCCCTTTCAATATCCAAAAATTTGAATTTAGATATATATTTTTGAATTTCTAAATTATCAGCAACTTGCTCATTACTCTTTTCATGATCAATACCCTCTCTTCGTTTATACATTTCTTCCTCCAATGTATCCTTCAAGATTAATGTCTCCACATACACAGGGTTTGTCTGGCCAATTCTGTGAGCTCTTTTGATTGCCTGAGCTTCAATAGATGGTTTCCAAACAGGATTTAAAAAATACACTCTAGTGGCAGCTATAATAGTCAACCCATGAGATGCTAATTTCAGATCCATAATCAATGTTGTACCCTCTTTTGAATTGGAGAACTCTTCAATCTTTTTAAATCTATCATCCTTACGTATAGATGTAGCGTATAGAATATATTTTAGCCCCAATAAATCTAATGCCTCGATTAAATAATATGCCATATCCTCAAATTCAAAAAAAATAATGCTTTTGGTTCCGTCCTTTTCATGTTCCAATAGTCTGGAAATTATATATGATAGTTTCGATGACCCAGTACCTAATATAGTGCAATCTCTATTAGACTCCATTAAATTTGAATTTACAAGAGCAGCTTGGTTTTTAATTGACAACAGTTCAGGTGTTGATGACTGTTCAATTCTACCATTAACACCCTTCAAATTTTCTGTGTGAAGTTCAAACTCTAGATCTTGATTGATCCTTTTATTATTCTTTGAAACCTTCCTTTCACTTTCGCCCTTCATAACTTGATGTTCTAATTCTTTGCTTATAGTTGATATATCAAATGCTTGATCATTATTTTTCTTGATCCTTTCAAGGTTCTTCTTTATGGAGTCTTTCCAATAATTTTCCCAGAACTCTTTAGAGTGTACTTCGATTGCACTGATCAATTTGTTGTTGAATACTGAAAATCTATTCATATAGAAAAACTTCTGTAATGAATACAGTTGAGGTGAACCAAATATAGAGATATTAGTTCTATGACCTAATTTACCAATCCCAAAATTTTTGATAAATTCATCATTGATCTTTGAAATATAGTAGCTCATTTCATGAATCACTGATGTGGTTCTCCAGTTTTTATCAGACAGTGCTAATCTACAAGATTTGATGGAGTTCCTTAAAATCCTGGCATCATCACTCGAAAAGTAGCTTTGATCTGTAATGTTCCCATCATCATCTTCCTTTCTTTTATCCAAACACAATTTAGCAATGTAAATCATATCCTTCAAATCTTCGATAGAGAACCCTGTCCAATAAAATGTACCTCTTTGTAAATTTGAAACCAACCTTCTCAGATTAGATCTGTTGGATGCGTGAAACATATAATCTTTATCCTCTCTCTCAGAACTGATAGCATTAATAGCTAATACTGATATAAATAAATTAATTGATAGTTTATTTTGGTATGATGGTTCAAGGTAAACAGGTTCATGAAATAATGGCGGTAAATTTATTTCATTATCTCCATCTTCATTGGTACTACTTATTTGTTTCAACGAATGTTTTATAATTAGTTTGTTAAGAAATGATCGAAATGAATTATTTGATTTAATAATACCGGTGGAGATCAATGGTTTCATCACTGATTTACCCCAATAGTAAATAATAGTTGACCATGGTTCCACTTTGAAGAAATCTGAAATAATCAGGCCAATCTTGTAAAGATCTTCTCTTGGATCAAATTCTTTCTTTATCTGTTTATCATTAATATATAGATTTGTCAGTCCTGATGTTGGTGTACCTGTTACAATCCATTTGCTCTCTACCATCAATTTCTTAGAAGAATATACAATCTCTGTTGATTTTCCACTTAAATTATGACCTTCATCAATAATCAGTCTTTTCCAATATATTTGTTTTAGTGAGGAAGTCTTAATTCCAATTTGTTTATTGAATGAGCTTGTGGAAATCAACAATATATCATATTTTATTAAGTCTATAGGATCCATTAAGTCTGGAGATTCATTGCTGTTGTGTTTTAGAACTTTTAAAACACCAGGCTTTATGTGTTTTTCAATCTCATTGAACCATTGATTGAACAAATTATCTGGTGTGATTATCAATGTGCACGAGGTTAGGAAATACTTAGAAATGTCATTATCAGATGTTTCAAGTCTTCTTCTCTTGTTGGATAATCTTGATGATCTTCTGATTTCCAAATCTAAAGTGTTTCTGTTTCTATCAAAATAGAAAAAACCAGGATTCAAAGTCAATTTATCAATACATGATTCTGGTAAGTTGTCTTTATATAGTTGCCAAGGTAAAGAATTATTGTTGATAAATTTTACGCATATATCATTTAAGGTAGGGACTATCGAAGAGCTTACACTTGTATTGTTGATAGGAAGACTATTGTGTGGAACTCTTGCTGTTTCTGCTTTTGTCAAAGTAATGAGTGCTAAGCAGATAAAGGTCTTACCTAGTCCCATATTTTCAGATAGTATACCTCCGTTAATTGAAGAATAAAGCTCAGCAACTGAATAAAATTTAAAGTTCATTAAATTGAGATAATACTTGGATCCTAAATTAGTTTTGAATTCCAAGAAATTTGGCATTAAATTATCATCTCTATCATTAGTTTTGTTTGATTCATTCTGAATCATCTTGTTTATTGTTTCAACTTGATATTGATAAAGAGATGTCCTGAAATTATTCTGATCTATTGAGCTGATGTTATTGATTGATTTATTCACTTGCATATGAATTGATTCATAAACGCTATCCAAACTTTGCCGCAAATTGGAATATTGTTGCACCACTGAATTAAATGGTTTCTTGTGATAAATTCTTGAAATATGGTGGTCTAAAGACTGGGTCGAATCAATATAAGATAAATTATCTATGATTTGATCATATTTAACTTGAAAATTAAAAACTAGCAATTGATTTAAGTCCAATTTTCTGATAGATGAAATATTCCAGTTAGCTAATGAATAATCTGCAATAATTAAAAGCTTTTTCATTATTAATTTGTATTTTGAATCATTCATGCTGTTGTTGTTATACCGATAATGATAATTGCTAATTGAATGGTTAATATCAATTGGTATCAAATATATTCTTAGTACAGTCAAACTTTGAGCTAATAATTCTTTGTAGGTAATTTTAATATAAACTCTATTGATAAGATATATAAGATTTTCAAGCAATGGAGCTAATCTATAATTGGTATCTTTTGAAGCAGCATTATAATCAGAGAGAAGATATGCATCAAACCAATACCAATCATCAGGGGCTAGTATTCCCTTTGCAGGCAGCCTTGGAGTATTAGTGATAAATAAAGTTGCAAAAGGTATCAAGCACTGTAATTTATTAGTAATATCAGCAACAGCACTATTCATTGACACATAGAGCAATCTATAATATAGCCATATCTAAATAGGATAAATATGAGTTTATCTCATCTTATCAGATTTTTTTTTAACAGTATAGAATATCTTCTGTCCAAAAGAAGTAATTGCCGTATGAAGTAATTTTGTTAACTGTTAATTTTGGTTTTGAAAAATTCGTTGATTTAATTTGAAAAGTTTGACTCATAGCTGATGCTATTCGTCATCTGTTGTTTACAATTTGTTTAGATAGTATATATCATATATCCATTTGAAAAATGAAGAAGGCTGGTGTTTTAGGTGCCACTGGTAGTGTTGGTCAACGTTTTATCTTGCTATTATCCAAACATCCAGATTTTGAGTTAGCCGTTTTAGGTGCATCACCAAGATCAGCTGGTAAAAAGTATAAAGATGCTGTCGTTTGGAAACAAACTGAGTTATTACCAGAATCAGCACAAGATATCATTGTCAATGAATGTACTTTAGAAGCATTCAAAGACTGTGATGTTGTTTTCTCAGGTTTAGATGCTGAATATGCTGGACCAATCGAAAAGGAATTGAAAGATAATGGGTTAGCAGTTGTTTCCAATGCTAAAAACTATAGAAGAGAAGCAGATGTTCCATTAATTGTTCCAATTGTAAATCCAGAACATTTATCAGTATTAGAGAATAAATTAGAAAAGGCTAAGGAACAAGGTTCTACCAAGAGACCAGGTTTTATTGTTTGTATTTCTAACTGTTCAACAGCAGGTTTAGTTGCTCCATTAAAACCATTAGTTGAAAAGTTTGGACCATTAAAGACTATTACCACTACTACATTACAAGCTATTTCAGGTGCTGGTTATAGTCCAGGTGTTCCAGGTATTGATATCTTAGATAACATTGTTCCATATATCTCTGGTGAAGAAGAAAAGATTGAATGGGAAACTCATAAAATTTTAGGCTCTGTAAATACTACTGGTGATGGTTTCCAGCTATTAAGTGATGATGAATTAAAGGTTAGTGCTCAATGTACTAGAGTTCCAGTATCTGATGGTCATACAGAATGTATTTCTATTGAATTTGCTACAAAGGAAAAACCAAGTATCGAAGAAGTTAAACAATGTTTAAGAGATTATGTTTGTGATGCTTATAAATTACAATGTCCATCAGCTCCAAAGCAAACCATTCATGTTTTAGAAGAATTAAATAGACCACAACCAAGGCTAGATCGTGATAGAGATGCTGGTTTTGGTGTTTCTGTTGGTAGAGTTAGAAAGGATCCAATTTTTGACGTTAAGATGGTTGTACTATCTCATAATACTATTATTGGTGCTGCTGGTGCAGGTATCTTAATTGCTGAAATCTTGTTAAAGAAGGGTTTAATTTAATGAAGGGAGTGGAATAATATTTTTTAATTATTATTGTTTGTTATAATTTGTTACAACTGTTAGGATAAATTTATTTAAATCCGTTAATTAATGTATATATTAGAATTATACAATTGTTCAATGTATTTTCTATTATGCTTCTTGTTTTTTTGTTTGTTTGTATTTCATTAATTCATTCAATCATAATTTAAAAGGTTGTTTATGACCTTAAGGTAACGTTAACCATATATACTATACTATACTAAGATGTAGTAGCTATCTGTTGTTGACAGTCATAAGTGAAAGACTTTATGAATCAACGTTAAAATTTAATAGCTAATACATCATATGAATTAACGATTTAACTATACTTCAACTGTTGGTAACAAGCTATCAGCAGCAATTGAATCATAATTAACATCAATTAAAGCACCTTCAGAATTACATTTGACTTCTAATTTAACTCTAAATTTGTTCAAGTTATCATTACCTGAAGTTAAATCATGTAAATCAACTTCATTACTTAAATATTTCCAAGTAATTGTATCGAAATCCTCTAAAGTTTCAATATTTTCAAAATCGAAAGCATCAATATCAGAGAATCCAGTTGATTGTTTAATTTCCTTTAAAAGATGTTTTTCAACATGCTGATGTAAATGTCTAACAAACTTTTTACATTTTCTATTTTGAGAATCTTTAATTCTATCAGGGTCATTATGAGATTCATGTAGTACAAATGGAGGGATATATTGAACATGAGCATGAATATTTAAATATTCTTGATCCTCATTTTCTTCCCTTAAGAATTCTTCAAAATCTGGTAAACTATCAAACTCTAAAACTTTACTTAAATCGTATTGTCTTTGCTTTTTACCTTTATTAGTCTTTGTCATAGTGTTGTAAAATGATTATATAATTGGTTGTTAATCGTAGTCTATTATTATTGTTACTATTGTTATAATTATTATAGTTAACAATATTGTATTATATACTATTTCCATGTACTAACAGATATAGAAAGTAAAAGAGCAAGTTTAGCACTATATATATAGTAAAACTAAAGCTTTTAAAAGACATATACAAAAGAATTAATCATGATATATTTTTTAACTTTCCAGATTTAGATAGTTACAAAAGTACAACTACTAAAGTGAATATGATCATCTAACTAAAAGCCACCAATGAAAATGGGTGATTGAGTGATGAGGTGATTAAGAGTGATCGTGATTATTACCTAAGAAATTCTAGAAAAAAATGAAAAATTGTGTTTTTATTGCTTTTATTGCTTTTATTGCTTTAAATTGCTAATAAAAGCTTTGTTGGGGATATAGGAATATAGTTAAATGTTGGAGAAATCATGAGACTCTTATAGATCATCATTTTACATTTAACATTTCACTGTATGTATAATTTGTTGTAACGATGCAATATTGGAGAAGTAAAAGCAACTTTGCTAATAAAAGTGACGGTACGAATTTTACGCTAAAGTGGCTACACAATACTTTGTGATAGATACCTCAAATGTGTACATCCTATCATCCTAGATATACATATTCATTTAGTATGTATACTTATTATACTTTTAATAATTTTTAATAATGTCTAATCCCACCAATTCTGTTCTCATTAAATCTATTAAGTTTTTCTTTTCTTAAATAAAAAAGTTTCCTCTCAGATTTATAACTTGATATGAATTGATTTATTTCCTCTTCCTCATTCATCTGTTTGTTATTAATAAATGAATTAGATAATAGATTGGATAAATTGTTCGACTCCGTTATTAAATTATTTAATTTGACATTGAATACCTCATTAACATTAAATTTCTTTAAAGAGTTAAACATTTGAATCTTTAATTGATTTTCCCATTGATTTATTAATAATTCATTATTAACATAAATTAATTTTTGATTCGATTTAAACTTTGCATCATTTAATTTTTGAAGTTTTATTTTAAAATCATTTAACTTTAAAATTAAATCACTTAATTCATTAAGTTGTTCTTCTTTATTCTTATTTATCTTAATATCTGAATTTATTTCCTCTATTATTAATCCTCTTAATAGATCTATTGAATTTAGTAGTTCTTTAACATTTATTAAAGGTAAAGACTCTACTATTGGAGGAATAGTAATTGTAATATCTGGTAATGGTTCCTGTTGCTGTAGTAGTATTTCTGAATTTTGTGATTCTTTGACCTCCTGCTTTGTCTCTATCGAAACAATTGGACTAGGTGAACTTAATATGTTCTTAGAAGGACCCTTAGGAGGTAATGGAGGATTAGACATTTTTACTTATTTTTCTTATTGAAATATAAATAGATATTTGAAATCTTGATAGCTCTTACTCTGCCTTTGTGGTATTGCCTCTTCTTCTTCTTGTCTGCTTCTTCTCCCTTTTCTTCTTCTTCTACTACTAGTAGTATTACTACTACCCTTCTTTTTCTTTTTTAGTAACAAATTCAATTAAAAAAAAACTACCTTATCAGGGAAATAATGTTTGGGTGTACCTATTTTAGAAATGTAAACAAATAAACAACAACAAAAAAAGTCCAAAAACAAATTTCTGATCAAAATAAAAGAACAACACACATGATCAACCTCAATTCTTACTTTTTTAAATTCTCTTTCTTTCTTACATTTGAAAAGTAATCTTTTTGCTATAATTCGCTTGATAACTGCCCTATTGAATTTTGTATTCAAGTTCATTCTTATCATTTAAGTTTTAAAGAGTTTGCCTTATAGATTTGTTTTTCAAGTATATTAAGTTTGAACTATGGAGACTATAACGGCTTATATACCATTAGAATATACTTATTTAATTAAGAATATAAATAACAAGTATTTATATGATTCGAAAAATTTATTCGATAATGAAGATGCTACCATTAGTTTAGAAAGCAGTCCTTATCTGGCTTCAAAATTTGCTAACTTGAATTCTACATCTAGATCTTATGAAATAGACAATTATAAAATAATTGATAATCATTCAAATTTAATTCCAGTTGATTACCCAAAAATAGGAAACAAAACAAGTACCAATTTATCTCAAAATACTCGTAATATTACAGTTGAAATTACTGCAGAGTCTAAGACATTGATTGAAAATCAATCAAAGGTTCTATCAAATTATAAAAAATTAGATTATAAAACATTACAGATAAATAAGTTCAAATCACTGTTATCAGATAGCAATAATAGTAACTCTTTTAAAGAAAGGTTGAATCAAATTGCGCTTTACTTCAATGTAAATATTTTGATCTCAAATAGCATTATAAACTTCAAATCTTTCATTCCTACTATTAAGTCTTCGAAAACTTCTTTAAATTCAGATTCCCTAAATCTATATATATTAGGTGAAGTTAATGATATTTTATTAGCTGAAATTAGAGTCAACCTGCTATTAGACAACTTATTAGACTTAGCTATTGATCAAATTGAGCTAAATATTCAACTACTGCCTCTACTATTTGGTTATAATAATAACAACTTCGACTCCATTCAAATTCAAAACAATGTCTCATTTTACTCTCCTTCGTTATTACCACCATTAAGTCAACAATCATCATCTGTGAAGCTCTTTATTTCTGGTTCAAATTCAAATGTATTGTTAACAAAAAACTATTTGATTAATCAACTAAATAGTATCAAAAAGAATATAGTTTTCAAATCAATTAACATTTTCAAATATAAAAAAAAAATTCTATTATTGAATCCTTCATCAAACTCCAAAATTAACGATCTAATGCTGAAGTATGGTTCCTTTATTAATTTCAATACTGAAGTAGATAGCGAGATTCAATTTTTTGGTAATTCAGTAGAAATTATTGAAATTCTAATTGTGGAATTTTTGAACTTAATCAATGATATATACCAATTTGAATTATCATCACCTAATGAACACATCTACTCAAAATTATCCTTAGATAAAATCTCCAAAATATCAAATTGTTTGATCTTCTCAAATGATCAATTAAATTCGTTTCAAATTATTGGTAACTCAATTGATTGCATTAATTCAATTCATTTATTCCATAAGAATTTAAATGCGGGATGTGATTTAAATATTAATTTAACTCTAGATATTGAACTGAACTTATCTTATCATGAATTCATTAGTGGGAAAAAGAATGGTAAAATTTCAAAGATAATTAATAACAATAATAACTCAACTATAATTGATTTTAAGCCATTAAATGATTATAACTTAATTATACAATTATATTCAAACAACTTCAATGATTTTATTACTTCTTTTGATAATTTGAAATTAGAATTCCCATTTGAATTTAAATTTTTCATCCCAGAGGCCTTTCATAAACAGATTATCGGTATCGGTGGTTCATTAATTCAAACAATAATGAGAAAATATAATGTTTTTATTAAGTTCTCTAACTCTAATTCTTCTGGTAAAGTCAACAACAGCGGGATTTCAATCGATAGTTCTAATGAAGTTCGAGATAAAAACTTAGTCAGATATGATAATGTCATAATTAAGTGCCCTTTCAAAAATTCATCGAATATTCCTTTGGTAAAGTTGGAGATTGATAATCTATTAATGAGTAATAATACTACTAATAGTATTAACGGTGGTCCAAACAACAATGTTTCGTCGATATTTTTGAACACATTCTTCAAGTTATATAAGAATCAATATAGATTAGTGGACTTTAATAAACTCAAAGAAATTGAAAAGCAAACTTCAACATTCATTAAATTTCCAAATACAGAGCCAGTAAATAATAATTATGAATGTTTATTAATCGAAGTCCTTGGAGTTGAAAATAATTCATTGAGAGCTACAAAGCTGATATTAAATGAACTTCCAAATAATTATGAATTAAAGATTACTTATTCATCAAACTTCAATAAGATTGTTACCGAAGATAATGAAGAATTCAATCAATCAATTAAAGTGCCATTTAAATTCCTTTACAATTATGAAGTGATGACAATAAATCACACTACTTTCAATAACAATAGCAACAATAGTGAACGTTTAGATTCCAGTCCATATCACTCAATAATTATTGGTTATATCAATGGACATTATTTAGAAGAAGCAACCAATTATTTAACGCAGTTCTTAAGAGAACACGAGTTCACGATTATTGATAGAGACGAGTTGTCAAACAATGAGTTACTCATTGAAGGCTCAGCATCCAAATTCAATATGATCAAAGATAATATTTCATCAACTATGACAACAGCAATGAACACCCCATTATACCAATTGCAGAACTTCAATCCTCAGCTGAGATTTCCAATTTTACAACCGACAACAAGCACTACATTCAACAGTAGTGACGGCTCCCAACCATTTGTCAATCAATTTCACAAAGGTAATGATAATTATTCCCAGCAACAATCATTGAGCTTTCGATTAAATAGTAGCTACAATAATCTAAATTTCGAAAACAAAAGAACTTCAGCTAATAATGGATCTGAAAAGAACCAAAGTGCCAATATTCAAACAAACAGCAATATTCGAGCCAAGAAGTTTAATTACAGCAATAGGAGAAACATTTGATCAACTACATGTTTTATGCGTCAAGGACATTTACGACATAAAAGTTATTAAAAATATATACATAGGCAATATATGCTATACAACCCCCCGAAATACTAATTTAGCTGTACTGTGCAAGTTCGTGATATAAACTGTCACACTCATTAAACCGTTTTATACTGTATCAAGATAATTTTTTCATTTTTGA